>CAKNXH010064055.1:79930-98131 GCA_932178445.1 Andricus quercusramuli | reverse complement strand
TTGATTGAAGATTAATAATTTTAGTTAAAATTGTTTTTCTTTGTTAAAAATTAATTTTTTTTTAAACTGAAAATTTCACAATTTTTTCGAAAATTCAACCGTGTATTGCAAATATATTTTTTGTTGCAAATTCATGTTCTTGGCTTGAAAATTCAAGAATTTGATTGAAATTTTGTTTCCTTCTTGACTACCAAATTTATTTGTGCTTGACAATTTAAATACTTTGTTGAAATATAAACTATTACATTTTTCGTTAGAAAATAATATTTCTAGGTTGAAAGTTAAATCTTGAAAGATAACTAGTTTGATTGAAGATTCATAATTTTTGTTAAAATTGTTTTTCTTTTGTTAAAAATTAATTTTTTAAAAACTGAAAATTTCACTATTTTTTCGAAAATTCAACCGTGTGTTGTAAATATATTTTTTGTTGGAAATTCATGTTTTTGGCTTGAATATTCCAAAAATTTATTGGAAATTCAATTATTCGGTTGAAAATTGACGTTTTTTGTTCATGAAAATGTTATTATTTGCTCTATAAATGATCTAAATTCCTATTTATTACAGGCTTCAAAATCTTTCTTCCCCTTTTTCTCAATTTTCCACTTAAATTCGAACTGAGTTAATTGAACCTAATAAGAAAATCCAACATTTTTGATTTTTTGATTCTTTTCAGTTAAAAGTCTACCATTAAGTTTTTGGTTAAAAATGTTATTATTTTTATCAAAATTGAATTTATTTGTTAAAAATTCGACCATTTTTTTGAAAAGTCATACTTCTTGGTTGAAAATTCAATTGTTTTATTGAAAATTCGTCTTTTTGGCTTAAAAATTCAACAATTTGAATAATTTTTTTTTAATTTCTTGTAAACTATTAACTTGAAAAACTAATTTCCAACTTTTTATTTCATCAACTTTTAATTTCTTGTAAACAATTTTTTGTTTAAATTGAAAATTCAACTATTTTGTTGATTGATCTTCTTGGTTTGCAAACTCATATCTTTCTGTAGAAATTTAATATTTTTTGGTTAAAAATAAAATGAATCTGTTTTGGCTGGAAACGAACTTTTTTGTTGAAAATTCACATTTTTTGGTTGGAAATTCAAACATTTTTTTAGAAACTTCGTAGTTATGACTCAAAAATTTAACAACTTGGTTGAAAATTTAACTACCTGGTTGAACATTTAAATCATTTGCTGAAGGATCATATTTTTGGCTTGAAAATTCAACGTTTTGGATGAAAATATTTTTCTTTATGAACTGAAAAATCTTCCTTTGTTGAAAACTCGCCCTCTGAACTTGAAAATTCTCCTCTTTCTGTAGAAATTTTATCTTTTTTGGTTAAAAGAATCTGTTTTGGTTGGAAACTTAACTTTTTTGTTGAAAATTTGTCTTTGTTGGTTAAATCTATATGTTTTTTATTTAAAATTAAAACCTTTTTTTGTTGAAATATCAACGATTAGTTTTTCGTTGAAAATTAATCTTTTTGGTTTGAAATTTCAACTCCTTGGTTGAAAATTAAACTATTTTTGAAAATTCATTTTTTTTTTTGGTTGAAGATTCATTATTTAAATTGAAAATTCGTTTTTTCTTTGTTCCAAAATTAATTTTTTTTTTAAATTGCAAATTGAAATATTTTGTTGGAAATTCGACTAATTGGCAGAAAATGAACTTTTTTGTAGAAAAATCGTCTTTTTGGGTTGAAAATTCAACAATTTTCTATAAAATTCAACAATTTGGTACAAAATTAAACTGTTTTGCAGAATTTTTTTTATAGAAGATTAATTCCTTTCAGTTAAAATTTAACTACTGCAGTTTTGGTTAAATATTCATCCTTTTAAGTTTAAAAATTCAACGATCTATAATAGTTGAAAATGTATGAAATTGGTTGAAAATCCGTATTTTTTGATAGAAAATTAATCTTCTAGGTTGAAAATTCGACTACTTGGTTAAATATTCCTATTTTCGGGTAGAAAATCAATCATTTTGATTGAAAATCCAACTACTTTGTTGAAAATGTACGTATTTTGTTGAAAATTCGTATTTTCCAGTAGGAAATTAATTTTCTTGATTGAAAATTCAAGTATTTTCAACTACAAACTTCGAAATCTTTCTATTTTTTTGCGAAATCATTGAAATCTTTGTTGTCTTTGAAACCTTTCTGAAATTATTGAAATCTTTTAATATCTTTTGAAATCGTTTAAAATTCCTGAAATTTGGAAATCTGGTGTATACTCAAAATTCGAGTGGTCAAGACCTCGGCAGGAGTAAATTGAAAATTGTTTTGGCTAATAAAAACAGTTCTTACTTCATAAAATTGTTTCGGCACCAATCGATAAACTCGGCCATCCATCACTCGACCAGTTCGCCCAGCTCTCTGTTCGCAGTTCGCTTTGCTCGCCCACACAAGTTCCAGAGACTGGAAGTTGGTTTTCGGATTCGTTACAAGTTGCTTCGTGAGACAAAAATCAATAACTGTAAAAACAAAAGATATAAATTAATAAATGATCCATGAAAGTAACAAACAGAACACAAAGCCAGTTTAAGGGGAAAAAATTACTGGTACTCACAAAAAGATTTCTGGAAAAAATTAAAAATGATTCAGGTATTGTTTTAAAAGATTGATTTTGAGTTTTAAAGATATTAAAATATGACGGAAACAAATTCGAAGATTTTAAGAAACTTTTTTCAATTTTGCAGAATTTAAACATATTTCAAGAAAACTTTGAATTATTTTGAAAGACATTTAGAATACAATTTTCTGCCTAAACTAGAACCGAACATAGGGCAATTTTCACACCGTACTTTCAATTTTTTTTTAACATTTAAAAAAACATAAAAAATACATTTTAAAGGTATTTCTAGATGAACTATTCATCAAAGCAGAATTAAATTTCTATTATTTGAATTTGATTCGAATTTTGAATAAGATTCTATTTACCACGTTTTCTTGACATATTTGTCTCATAGATGTATTATATTATTTTACTTCAATAACAAAATTTTATTTTTAAAGTTCAGCAGTAAGAAAAGTGTAACATTTATGTGCATGATGAAAAAAAATGTTAATTAACAGTAAAAATGGTGTTTTTAAAAGAAATGAAAAATAATCATATTTATATATTTTCATTGCATTATTTACATTAAAATGACAGTTTTTAAATCAAAATTTAACACAAACGGTTGATTTTGGCTACTTCCATTAAAAAACTGAGCTTCTCTTTATACTTTGTTCCTATAATATGACAAATTGCACTTAAAAAGTTGACACTTTAAAGAAAAAACCTTTTTTGGTTCCAAATTTAACTATTTTGTTGAAATTTTGTCTTTTGTGGTAGAATATTAAGCTTCTTGGTTAACTAATTCATCCTCTTGGTTGAGAATTTCTTAAAAAATTCAAAATTTGGTTGAAAATTCATGCATTATATTTTGTAACAAATAATTTTTTTTTGGTAGAAAAGTAGCTTTTTTTTTATTGAAAATTATTTTTTTTTAACTGAAAATTTAACTTCCATTTTTTGTCGAAAATGTATCTTTTTTGAGAGACATTCAATCTGCTTGGTTGAAAATTCAACTATTTTGTTAAAAATTCAATTCAACTATTTTGTTAAAAATTCAATTCAATTATTGGGTCAAAAATTCATTCTTTTGGTTGAAGATTCATTATTTTCGTTTAAACTTAATTTCTTTGCTTAAAAACTTGAAATTTTTTTGAAAATGTATTTTTTGCTGTTGAAAATAAATTTTTCTAACTGAAAATTTAACGATTCCATGTTTGTTTAACATTAACCTGTATATTCTTCAGTTGAAAATTCAGCTATTTGGTTAAAACTATTTGTATTTTGTTGAAACTTTAGTCTTTTTTAATAGAATATTAATCTTCTTGGTGACTACTTCATCTTTTTGGTTGCATATTCATTTTATCGGTGGAAAATTAAAATATTTTGTTGAAAATTTGTCTTTTTTGGTAGAAAATTGTTGAAGATTCATCTATTTTGATATTAAAAATTTATCACTTTGGTTACAAATTTAAATATTTTGTTTAAAATGCGTATTTGTTGTTGTTGAAAATTTGTCTTTTTTGGTAGAAAATTCATTTCTTGGGTTGAAAATTCATCAACTGGGTTAAAAGCTCATTTTTTTGTTGATGGTGCATGATTTGATTTAAAAATTAATTTCTTTGCTTAAAAATTTAACTACTTTGTTGAAAATTCTTTTTTTTTGTTGTTGTTGAAATTTTATCCTTTTGAGTAAGTTTTGGTTTAAAAAAATAATTATTTCAGTTTCAATAATACAATGCAAATATTGAAAAATTATGATTCATCACCTATGAAAAAAAATAATTTTTGAATGATATTTTACAATAAAATTACTCAATATAAAAATGCTCCTATTGCAATTCCTAAAAAACAAAATAAAAAAATTTGTTTCTTCGGACATTTTATCATTTTATCATTTGAATTTTATCATTGAATTCTTGTTTTATTTTCAGGAATTCATTATATTGAATTGATTATTGGACGTTAAATGAGATTTTGAATTTGATTTTAGTCTGATTCAGAATTCTTGAATGTCAATAAAATTACTTTTGTTCGTGACAAAAACAAATTTTAATTCTGCTGAATATGTCTGGCTTTGGTTAAACAGGGTGTCCAGCGATTCATAGGAACGAAATTCAAGGTCTTTTCCAGGTTTTCCAAGTCAAATATTCAAGTTTTTCCCGGTCTCTTTTTTTTACATCAAATAAAAAAATAACCGCTTGCTATAGATGTAAGTTGTAAGAGATGAGCCATTTCATTTTTTATTGGCCAACAATTTTTAAAAAAGGCAGAACGATAAATAAACGAATTGTTAATTTTTTGCGAACATAAGTCGTTTTTGAAATCCTTGAAATCTTTGTGAGATTTTTTTAATCTTTTGAAATCTTTGTGAATTCGTTGAAATCTCTTGAAGTACTTAAAATTAATCAAAATTAAAATTTGAAATCCTTCATATCTTTAAAAATCTTTGAAATCTGTGAAATTTGTATGAAATCTTTGTGAAAGCTTTCTTTAATCTTTGTTTGTGAAATCTTTTGTGTACGTTTAAAATCATTGAAATCTTCTTAAATTTGTTCAAACCCTTTGAAATATCTAAAATCATTTAAAATCTTTGAAATGTTTTGATATCTTTGAAATCTGGTGTACTGTAAAATTTGTAAAATCTTTCTGAAATCTTTTGTATTCATTTAAAATCATTCAAATCTTTTGAAAGTTTTAAAATCTTTGGAAATATTCGAAATCTTTGTGAAAACTTTCAAATCTGGTATACATGTCTTTCTCAAATCTTTGAAATCCTTGCAATCTTTATGAAATGTTTGAAATGTTGGTAAAATCTTTGAAATCTTTGTCAAAGCTTTTGAAATATTTGATGAAATTTTTCTCAAATCTTTGTTTGTGAAATCTTTTTTATTCTTTGAATCATTTGAAATCTTTTCAAATCTTCTAAGATGTGTTGAAACCTTTTGAAATCGTTTCAAATCTTCGAAATGTTTTAAAAGCTTTGTGAAATAATTAAGATCTGGTATATACGCCTTTTTTAAATCCGCCACACTCAAAAACCGAGTGGTAAAACCCTTGAAAACCCCGTTATACGGCCATGGCTTATTCTAATTCTGAATCTGAATTAACGTCGAAATTTTCAACTAATAATTTGTATAATTTGAAAGTTGAATATCACAAAAAAATGTATACTTTAACATTATATATTAGTGGAGACGAAATTAAAACTTATAGAATTAATCACAATATTAAAGTCTGTTCGTTGCAATCTATAAAATAATTGGTAGACTACAAAAAATTACTAGAAATCTATTTATGTATTCTCTAATGAACAAAAGATAAATTATATCTTGATGAATAAAAGGCTTTTCAGTAACAACGGTTTCTTCTAAACGAGATGTTTTGTTCATAATAGACTAAAAGATTCAAATTACTTTTCGCATTTCAATAAAATAACTCTTTAAAAAAAAATAAAAAATTAATTCAAGGTTTTCGTTAAAAATTCAAGAATTCCAGGTTTTCAAGGTCGCTAGACACCCAGTAGTCGAAAACAGCGCCATGCACTTTTTAAAAATCAAATTTCCGATCCAGCGGTCACCCTGACAAATTATACGAACCGTATTTGACATCAGGAACTGTGATACTGCTCTCGGAAATGTTAGTCGACAAAATAATCCTCCTATGACCTTTCGGAGGCTTCTGAAAAATCCTCTGTTGTTCCTCGTTTGTAATAGTCGAATGCATCACGACTATATCCCACTTCATCTTCTCATGAACCGGCGCTTTTAATTTGTCGTGCATTTCTTCGATTTCCCAAATACCGGGGAGAAAAATGAGTATCACATGCCGCTTGAATTCCTCCCTATCATCCTCATCCTCATCGTCAATGTCATTATCTCTCGTGTCATCTTCGTCGCTCTTCTTATCAACGTCGTCAAGAATAATGATGATTTTCAGACAGAAATTGATCATGTCATAGGTGACTTTTGGCTCCTTTTCTAAAACTTCCGGCAACTGGTGAAGCATACTCATCTGACAGAGGTAAAATACGTTCACGTTGAAGCGATTTCTCTTGGCGACGTCGACAATTGGAGCAGGTACCAGTTTGTTTATGATGGGATAAGAGAAGTAGTTGGAGAATTTACCCACGTCGAATGTGGCTGACATGAGGATTACCCTGACCTGCCGAGAATTGGTACGCAATAATTTGCGGACTACCAGCAGAAGGAAATCCATTTCCTGATTTCGCTCGTGAACCTCATCGAGAATCACGTGCGTATAATCAAGCATATTTTTCGATCGAATTAGTTTACGCAGAAGGACACCAGTTGTGCAGTAAGTCAACCTTGTGTCTTCCGAAGTGGTATTGCACATTCCTACTTGATATCCTACCAGAGTTCCTACTGGCCAGTTTCTTTCTTTACTGACTCGCTGGGCAATACTGATTGCTGCTATTCTCCTCGGCTGGGTCACTAAAAAAAAAGAGAATTTTATCAATAGGGGACCGTACTTAAATTACGTAACAGTTCAAAGGGGGGGAGGCGGTCGAGACATTTTGTTGCGATTTGTTACGGTAAGTGGGAGGGGTCCTTCACTCATTTACGTAATTTTTGCCAATTCGCAAAAACTTTCTTTTGGAGATTATCTTTTTAGTCATAAATTTTATTATTTGCTTCAAAATTTATTAATTTCCTTAAAAAGACATATTTTTTTTGTAAATTGAACTGTTTTGTTAAAAATTCGTGTTTTGGGTTGAACATTCAACCCTTTTCGTATATTAACGTATTGTTTAAAATTCATATTTTGTGCCTGATAAGTCAACTGAAATCTTTTTTGGATGCAAAATATTTTTTCTGAAAATTGGTCTTTTTAATTTAAAAGTTTTTTTAAGTAGAAATATTGCATCTTTCTTGGACAATAATCCAACTCTTTAATATTGAAAATTCAATTAATTCTAAAAAAATGTACTTTTTGTTAAAAATTTGTATTTTTCTGTAGAAAAGTCTACTGAAATCCTTTTGGATGAAAATTCAACTCTTTTTTTGAAAATTTATATTTTTGATTTAAAAATTCACCTGTTTTAGTAGAATTTTCATTTTTCTTGGACAATTTGCAACGGTTTGGTTGAAAATTTAACAATCTTGTTGAAAAGTCATACTTTTTGGTTAAAAATTTGACTGGAAAAATGCAACTGTTCGGTTGAAAATTCAACACTGTTTTGAAAATTTGTCTTTCTGATTTCAAAATTCACCTGTTTTAGCCGAAATTACATCTTTCTTGGATAAAAATGCAACTGTTTGGTTTAAAATTCAACAAATTTGTTGAAAAGTAATAGTTTTTAGTTGAAAATTCTGCTTTTTTGTTGAAACTGTAACTATTTTGTAGAAAATTTACTTTTTGGTTAAATTTAATATTTTTGTGTTAAAAAGAGAACTGAAATCTCTTCTCGATGAAATTTCAACTATTTTTTTGAAATTGTTTTAAAATTATAAATTCATCTGTTTGTAGAGAAATTTCATCATTCTTGGACAAAAATGCAACTGTTTGGTTGAAAATAAAACTTTTTTGTTAAAAAGTCAACTTTTGGTTGAAAATTCTACTGTTCGGTTTTCTGGATAAAAGTTCAACTTTTAAAAAAATTGTCCTATTTTTATTAAAAATGCATGTGTTTTAGTACGAATTTCTTCTTTTTCGGATAAAAATTCAACTATTTGGTAGAGAATTCAACTATTTCATTAAAAATTCATCGCTTTTGGTTGAGGAAATTCGTCTTCTTGGATGAAAAATTCAATTTTCTTCGTAGAAACGTATTTTTTGTTAAAAAATGCATATTTTGATCTTGAAAAGTCAACTGGATTCTTTTCCGGATGAAAATTTAACTATTTAAAAAAAATGGTTTTCTTTTTCAATAAAAATTCATCTGTTTCAAGAGAAATTTCATATTTTTTGGATAAAAATGCATCTATTGGGTAGAGAATGCAACAATTTCGTTAAATTTTTTTTTTTTTTTTTTTTGGGGCAAATTTCGTCTTTTTGGTTGAAAATTATTCTTCATTGCTTGAGTATTCAACTATTTTATTTGAAAGATTTCGTTGAATAACTTTGTTAAGAAATCATTTTTTTTTAAGAGTTATATTTTTAGTTAAAAATTCATCTCTTTGGTTGAAAGTTTAACTAATTTGCTGAAAATTAATCTTTTCACATTGAAAATTCAACTACTTGGGTGAAAATTGAGCTACATTGTTAAAAATTTATTTTTTTGATTGAAGGCTATTTAAGAATTGTCACTTTGAATAGAATTAGAAGTCGCGGCTTTTTCAAAAATTTTCCACTTTTTGACCAATTATCAATTACTGAGGTAATTATTAATTAATGTTGACAAACATAATTATTTAACAATTTACTATTATTTTAAATAATATTATCATCAAATAATGGTTAGAAAGTTAGGAAAAATATTTGTTTAGACAATTTATTATTGTTTATAATTATCTTTCCTTAGATAATTGCTAGCAAGTTGCGGCTTTTTCTGAATTTTTCAACTTTTTGTCAACTTTTTACTTACTGAATAATTAATAAAAGTTAGGAACAAATTTTAATGCTAATTTTAAATAAGGCTCTCAGTAACTGCTCTGAGGAAAATGTACATTTATCATGATTCATATAGCAAATTAAAAAAATATTTCAAATATCTGTTTCATTTCAAAACAATATATTTACAAAAAAGAAAGAGATTGTTTAAAATATGATTCTATCTGTTTACTTATTATTTGTCCATAATTAAAAAGGTAAACCGAAGTTAAACAATTCAGAGAAAACTGCAAATTTCTAGCACTTATCTTTGATTATCTAACAATAATAAATTGTTCAAACAACTGTTTTTGTTAACTTGCAATAATTATTGTCTCACTAAGTGAAAAGAAGACCAAAAGTCTAAAATTGCAGAAAAAACCGCAACTATCTGGCATTAATATAGACGAAGATAGTTATAAACAATGATAATTTCTTTAAACCATTATATTTGCTACAACTAATTAATTATTAAATCAGATCACGTGAAAAATAGACAAATAGTTGAAAAATTTCAAAAAAAACCGAAACTTTCTACCATTAAGCAAAGAGAACATTATTAACAATAAGAATAATTTTTTGAAACAATTATTTTTGTTAACTTGAATGAATTATTGCTTTACTCTAATTGAAAAGTGGACAAAAAGTTAAACATTTCAGAAAAACCGCAACTATCGAGCATTAATATAGATGAACATAGTTAACAATAATATTACTTTGTTTAAACAATAAATTGAATTAAATGTTAACTTACTTCAAGTGAAAAGTGGACCAAAAGTTAAGAATTTCAGAAAAAAACGCAATTTCTAGCTGAAAACAATAACAAATTGTTTAAACAATTTATGTGGAAATATAATTATCTGTATAAAGTAGCATTTCATGTATTAGAAACAATTTTCATTAAAAAATCCGCAAAAAATCATAATTAGCGCTAAAACTCGAAAAACCCATTTTTTTCACTTATGGGTTTCTTTTGGAACCCTATAAAACATACTTATGGAGGTGATATTTGAGAAGTAATATTTTATTTGTATTCTATGGATAATTTTGAAAATAACAATTCATATTTTCAGGTTGAAAATTTAAATGCTTTGTAGAAAATTTGTATTTTCGGCTCAAAAATTAAACAATTTGAGAGAAAATGACAAAATTTGGTCGAAATTTTAACTATTTGGTTGAAAATTGATGTATTTTGTTGAAAATTCTCTTTTTTTATAGAAAATAAATTTTTTTTTGTAAAAAATGATAGTGTTTGGTTAAAAATTAATCTTATTTAGCTAAATATTTAAATTTTTAATTTAAATCAAAATCTTTTTTTAATTGAAATATTAACTATCAGATTTTTCCTTGATAATCCATCTTTTTAGATTGAAAAATCATCTCCTTGGTAAAAACTTGAACTACTTTCTTAAAAGTTAATTTTTTTCGTTGAAGATTCATAATCTTAGTGGGATATTCGTGTTTTGTTGTTGTTTAAAAGTTATTTTTTGTTTTATAAACTGGAAATTTAACTAATTTGTTGAAAATTTAACTGATTGGTTGTAAATTACTTTTTTTGTGGAAAATTCATATTCTCGGCTTGAAAATTCGACCTTTTTTAAAATAGAAAATTCATATTTTTTGCTTGAAAATTCAACAATTTTGTATCAAATTTATACATCTTTTTTCAATTCATCTTTCAGGATGAAAATTCAACTATCTTGTAGAGAATTCGTCTCTTTGGCTTGAAATTCTACGGTCTTATAGATAATTCGTTTTTTTTTCAATTGAAAATTAATTTTTTTAACTGAGAATTAAACTATTTGATATTTGGTTAAAAATTTACCTTTTTTTTGGAAGCATAAGTAAAAATACATTTTGTTAATTCGTATTTTTTGGTAGAGAAACATTTTGTTTGGTTTAAAATACAACTGTTTTAGTTGAGGATTCAAGTATTTTTATGAAAATTTGTCTTTTGTAGTTATATTCAACTTTCGTTTATTTAAAATAAGGATAATTTTTTGTTCAAGTATCAAGTATTACGTTTTTTAGTGAAAATTAGTATCTTCAGGTAGAAAAAGCCACTGGAAATTCAACAATTTGGTAGAAAATTTAACTATTTGGTTGGAAATTGATGCAAATGTTAAAATGCAACTGCTTAATGAGAAATTAATCTATTTTAGTTGAGGATTCAAGTTTTTCTTTCATGAAAATTCGTCTTCGTTGGTTAAATTCGACTATTTTTTATTTTAAATTAGGACCTTTTTAGTTGAAATATTAACTATTACATTTTTCGATGATACTTCATCTTTCTATATTAAAAAATCAACTCCTTGGTTGAAAGTTGAAATACTTTCTTCAAAGTTAATTTTGTTTGTTGAAAATTCATAATCTTAGTTGGAAATTCTGTTCTTTTTGTTGCTAAAAAGTATTTTTCTAATTAAAAATGTAATTACTTTGTTGATAATTTATTTGATTGGTTGAAAATGAAGTTTTTCGTTGAAAATTCATATTTTCGGCTTGAAAATTCAACAATTTGGTAATAAATTTATGTATTTTGTTAAAAACTCGTATTTTTGGTACAAAATTCAACTATTTGATTAAAAATGTATGTATTTTGTTGAAAATTTGTCTTTCCAAGCTAAAAATGAAACTGTTTTGTGGAGAATTCGTCTTTTTAGTTTGAAAATTCAACAGTATTATAAAACATTCGTTTTCTTTATTATTTTTTTAAATGAGAATTCAACTATTTGAAAATATCACTATTTGGTTGAAAATTCAGCTATTTTGTTAAAAGCTCATCATTTTTAGCTTGAAAATTCAAAATTTTGGACGGTCTTCGTTCTTTTTTCAGCTCACCGATGATATTACAGTGGACTTTCTTCCTGAAGCTGTTGTCGAGCAAAAATTGTGGCACCTGAGTCGTTTTTCCACATCCAGTGGGGCCTTGGATCACAACGATTGGATTAGTGTCTATCATAGAGACAATCTTTTCCTTCATATTTGATATCGTGAGATTCTCTTTCGCACGATATGCAAAGTTATAGGTTTTATAAATTTTGATAAGTTTATCGTGCTCAAGTTCGCTCAAGGCAGGCATTGTGCCATGCGAAACTTCATCAAATCTTGCATTTGGATTCAAGATTCGGGCCTGTCTTGCAGCCTGAAAAATGAGAGAAGAAAATACATTCAAGCCTTGAAACTGAACTGCAATTCAGGGTGGCTGCAAGCTTCATTTTCAAAATTTCCTGACTTTTCCCTAACTAACTTTTCATTTTCCCTGGCCAATATTATTTAAAGACCGAAATATTAATTTTGTAACATTTTTAATGTAGAATCTTTTACTAGTGGAATAAAATAATTGTAAATTTGAGTTTATACATTTAAAATTTATTATTGTGACTAACGTGACTAATATTTGTTGAATTAAAAAAAAATCAAGTGAGTTGGAAAAAATTCAAAAAATTTCACTGATATCAATAACATTGGGGGGAATTTAGATGAATTTAAGGAAAATGAGAAGAATTCGATATTTATAAAAATTCAAGGTGAACTGAAAAAATTTTAATTTCAACAAATCCATTGAATTCAGCAAGTTTGAAATGATGTTAGAAAAATTCAAGGTGATTTAAAAGAATTTGATGAAAAGACTAAAAATTCAAGATGGGTTTTAAAGACTTCAGGTGAATTAAACAGAAACTAAAAAAAAATCAAAAATCCATTGAATTGAGTAGAATTGGGTGACTTAGAAGAATTCAAGCGAATTAATAAAGTAGAGAATTCAAAATTTTTTTGAAGAATTTACAGTGAAATCCAAATGAATTTAAATTAATTGTAAAAAATATTAGAAAATCTCTTCAAATTTTTACAAACCTACGAAATCTCTCATTTTCTGTGAATACATTCTTTGAAATCCATTAAAATATTATAAAATACATAAAATTCTATAAAATCTTATATTTCCTGAACTCCTGGAAAATTGATTAAAATACTGTATGAGCTTTCATGACTCTTTAAAATTATTGCAATCCTCCGCAATCTTGTAAAATCTCTAGGAATCTTCCGAAATTCTATAAAATTCTTCACAACCGGATGAAGATTTGTTCAAATCCCTTGAAATCGTTAAAAGCGTTGGAAATCCTTCGAGATTTTTCAAATATCTTGAAAATGCCTTGGAATCTTTTAACATACCCTAAAATATTCTAAATACTTTTAAATATTATCAAATTACTCAAATCAACTAACAATTCCTTGTAAACTTTTGAAATGCCCGAAAATATTTAAAATCCTTTAAAATCCTTTAAAATCTTTTGAAATTCCTTAAAACTTTTCAAAGTTCGTAAAAATGTCTTGGAATCTTAATTACTGAAATCAATTGAGAATTCTTTACATTTTTTAAAATGACCTACAATATTTAAAATCGTTAAATATCTTTTGAAATCCCTAGAGATTTTTTTAAAGCTCTCATGAATTTCTTGAAATTAAAAAAAAATATATATTTAAATTGTTTGAATTCCTTTCAAATCATTGAAATCAATTGAAAATTCCTTGGAATCTGTTAAAATATCCTGAAATATTTAAAATTCTAGAAAATCTTTGGGAATACCTTGAAATATTTAAAAATCTTTAAAATACTAAAAAATCCCTCAATTCTTGTGAATAAATTCTCTGAAATCCATTAAAATATTATAAAATCTCGTGAAATTACATAAAAAATGATATTTCCTAAAATCTGGTAAAATTGTCCTGTAAAATTGTTCCACATCTTCCGAAATTCTAGTAAATTCTTTAACATCCCATTAAATTTTTTTTTGATCTCTTAAAAACATTCAAATCCAGGGAAATTACTTTAAAAAATTTTAATTACTTTAAAATGTCTTGGAATATTTTGAAGTACTCTAAAATATTTGGAATCGTTCAAAATCCCTTGAAAATTGTTATAGCTCTGATATTTCCTGAAATTTTGGAAAATTTAATAAATTCCCTGAGAGCTTTCAAAATCTGTTAATATTATTGAAATCCTTGGAAATCGGAAAAAACCCTTGGAACTTTTTAAAGGTTTTAAAAATGCATTGGAATCTTTTAAAATACCCTATAATATTTAAAATCCTTTGAAATCTCTAGAAACTTTTTAAAGCTCTTGGAAATTAGTTGTATGTTTTAAAAATGGCCCAAAATCTTTAAAATACATTCAAATTATAGAAATATGTTAAAATTTCTTGGAATCTTTTAAAATACCCTAAAATATTAAAACCCTTTTAAAATCGTTTGAATTCCTTTGAAACTTTTAAAAGCTCTTCAAAGTTCTCTGAAAGTATTAAAAATTCCCTAAAACCTTTTAATTCTTTGGAATAACTTTAAATTAATAAGATTTATTAAAAATTCCTTGGAATTTTTTTAAAATAATCTAAAACACTTCAAATCCTCTAAAATCCCTTGAAATTTTTGAAGCTCTTGAAAATTCCTTGGAGTTTAAAAAAAAAACCTATAGCATTCAAAATCCCGTAAAATTACATAAAATATGATATTTCCTAAAACCTTGGGAAATTTATTTAAATACCATCAGAGCTTTCAAAATCCGTTAAAATTGTTGAAACCATCGGAAATCTGATTAAATCCTTCGAATCCTTAGAAATATTCTAAAAATTTATAGGCCCTAAAAAATTCAAATATTGTAAATCCTTTGAAATCCCTTCGAATTATAAAAATGAATTTAAAATTCTACGGAATCCTCTTGAATATCTGGAAATCTGCAAAACTCTTTAAAATCTTGGTTAATAAATTGAAATATTTGAAAATGTTTTAAATCTTATGAAATCCCTCAATTATTGGGAGTAAATTCTTTGAAATCCATTACAATATTATAAAATCCCATGAAATTACATGAAATTTGATGATATTGCCTGAAATCTTGAAAAATTTACTAAAATAACTTGAGAGCTTTTAAAATCCGTTAAAGTAATTGGAATGCTTGGAAATCTGAAAAAATGACTTGGAATCTTTAAAAATATTCTAAATCTTATAAGTCGTACAAAATCTTTACATTTCTTCCGAAATTCTTTAAAGCCCCATTCAAAATTGTTTTAAATCCCTTAAAATCTTTAAGATCCTTGGAAATTCCTTTAAAAGTTTTGAGTCAATTGAAAATGTCTTGGAATCTTTTAAAATATACGAAAATATTTATAATCTTTTGAAATTTCTTGAAACTTTTTAAAGCACTTTCTTATAATAAATTCAAATACCCTAAAATATTGAAAATGCTTTGAAATTCTATTAAATTAATGAAATTAACTGAAAATGCTTGGGAGTCTTTAAAAAAAAACCCAACAAATTTTAACACCTTTAAAATTTGATAAAATGCCTTGGAATCTTTAAAAATATTCTAAAACCTAGGTCCTAAAAAATCGTTCCGTGTCTTCCAAAATTCTTTAAAATCCCATGCCCATTTTCTAAATCCCTTAAAATCATTCAAATTCTTGGAAAATCCTTTAAAAGTTTTAAGTAACTTGAAAATTTCTTGGAATCTTTTAAAATACCCTAAAATATTTCTAATCCTTTGAAATATCTAGAAACTTTTTAAAGCTCTTAACAATTCCTTGGATGTTTAAAAAATAGCCTACAATATTTAAAATACCATAAATTCTCGGAAATCCCTTTAAATTATTGAAATCTGTTAAAAATGTCTTGAAATCTTTTAAAATACCCAAAAATATTGTTGAAAAGAACTTCAGAAAATTCAGAAATAGGTATGGACCTAAATTCAATAGTGGTTAACCCATGGATCAATTTATTGAAAGATAAGTAACTAAAGTTATCCTTTTATTTAAAAAAGTAACTAAAGTTATCTTTTTATCTAAAAAAGGAACTAAAGTTATCTTTTTATTTAAAAAAGTAACTACAAGTGATTTGATACAAAAAGTGACTGTGTAAGTGCCTTGATTATTCTCAAGAGTTACTTTAAGTGCTCATTAAAGAAATCCCCTGACTTTTGCCATTTTTTTTTCTTCAAATCCCTGATTTTCCCTGTCTTGCGGCCGCCCTGATTGCAATGGAAAATTGCAATTAAAACAATCTGTAGACATTTTTATACATACTTCCAAAACATTGACTTCTTCCTCTTCGACATACTGCTTGACGTAATCTGTCCCCTCAAAAATTTCTTTGTTTACATCCACTTCCAATTCTTCATCGAGAGCCTTCATGTCTGTCGGAACGTGTCTTTGACTCCTTGGTGTTGGAAGTAAGATTCGTTTAAAATTCTTATTCGGTTTGAAGAGAGCGAGGCCCTCCATCTTGTCGTTCTGAAAAAAAAGATTTTCAAAAAAAGTTAATATATTTGAAGTATGTAAATATTTCCAAAAGAGAGGAATTTGATTTTCGAAACAAAAGTTTTTTATTAACTTTTTTTATTAATTTTTAATTAAGTTTTAACAGAAATATCATTAAAATTAATTAATAGTAATTAATAGTAACATTTAAAAAAAGGGAGAGGGGGTTCTTGTATCGTTACGGTATATGTGGGGGTATTTTTGATTCGAGTACTAACATTTTTAATCGTTCTCTAAAAAATAGGTGTGTCACGAAAATGTCGAAAGCATTCTTGTCGCTTTTTCCCAATGCCGATTGGCTAATTTGAAAAACTCACACACATCATTCCAGAACTAAGTTTTAGTTGAAGGACAGTGACTATACAAATTTCACATCTGTGTGCATAATAGAACTGACAAAAATTTTTAATTTATTAATGTAAAATTTCAACATAACATTTTCAGTTACAATAATTAATTTTCAATCAAGGAAAAGGGAATTCTCAACAAAATAGTTAAATTTTCAATCAAACTGACAATTCTTTGATAAACAAAATTATTTCTCAACAAACAGTGTAAGAGTTGATATTTTCACCAAAAATTATTGTAATTTTCAATAACCAAACTGTTAAATTAAACCAAAATATACGAATTTTCAAACAAAAAAGATTTTTCAATGAATAATGAAAAAAATCCTAGTCAAAATTTTGAGTTTGAAAGTCATAAAGACGCATTTTCTAACAAAATAAGTAAATTTTTAATTGAAAAAAATTAGTTTCCTAGTAAAAATGGAAAAGCTACATTTTTAGTAGAAAAAATTCATTTTCAACAAAAGAAAAACGAATTTTCAACAAAATTTGTTAAATTTGCAACCAAAGAAATGAACTTTTAACTAAAATGATGCATCTTTAATGAAACAAATAAATTTTTAAACAAATAGTTGAATTTTCAACCCAGAAGATGAATTTTCGACCAAAAAAGACAAATTTTCAACTAGAAAACATCAATTTTCAACAAAAAATAGAATAGTATAATTTCAAGTTAGAGAATTAAGCTTCCAATGAAATAAAATAAATTTTCAATGAAAAATTTCAATTTTTAACCAAAAAAGGTTAATTTTCTACCAAAAAAGACAAATTTGAAATAAAATGGATATACTTTCACTAAAAAAAAAAAAAATTTTCACCACAAGATAGAATAGTTAAATTTTCTGTTAGAGAAATAAGTTTTTATGCAAATAAAATAAATTTTCAACGAAATAGCTAAATTTTTAACCAAACAAATGATTTCCCTAACAAAAAGATTGAATGTCTATGAAAAAAATTAGTTAAAAAAAACTAATTTTCAACCAAAGAAAATAATTTTCATCCAAAAAGATTAATTTTCCACCAAGAAAGAATAATATTGAACAAAATACATGAATTTGAAATCACATATTTTAAGTTTTAATAGAATTTTCAGCTTAAGAGTTGAGTTTTCAACTAAAAAGGTAAATTAATCACCAAGGAGATTAATTTTCTACCACAAAAGACAGAGTTTTAACAAAATACAAAAATTTGCACACAAATAGTTTAATTTTCAACTGAAGAAGATTGACGTTCAATCAAATATAACATAAGTAAATTTTCAGTTAAGAAAATTAATTTTCAATGAAGAAGGAAAAAGAAAATGATGTTCAAGCCAAAGAAATCAATTTTGAAATAGAAAGATTAGTTTTTAAGAAAACACGTGAATTTTCAACCAAGAAGGTGAATTAGTCACCAAGAAGATTGTCTGATTTTCTAAAAAAAATTGAAAAAGATTACAAAA
>CAKNXH010064055.1:65866-79530 GCA_932178445.1 Andricus quercusramuli | reverse complement strand
GAATTCTAAGAGAACATTTCAAAGAATTACAAAACATTTCGAATTATTGTCTGAAATATTGAAAAAGAGTGTAGAAGATTTTGAAGTAAAATGTTACCATAATGCATAATTTTGGAACAAAGAGTAAGTGTATGAGATACTTAGAAGTTTTGAAACGATTCAAAAATAATAAAAACTTATAAAGATATTTTAGGAATTTTGTAGGATTTCAAGAAAATGAAAAAAAATCTCTAGGATCCTAGGAAAAATTAGAATGATTTTTTATTTAAAAAAATTAATTTTAAGAGAATATTTAGAAAGATTTCTAAAATTGTCCAAGAAGAATCTGAAAGATTTTAGGATATTTTATTTAATTTTGCAGAATTAAAAAAAAACTCACAAAAAATTTGAATAATTTCAAAATATTAGAAGGTTTAAAAATTTCGAAAGGATTACAAAAAGAATTTTCGTAAGATTTATGGGAAATTTTTTTATAATTTTTTATTTTGAAAACTTCAAAAAATATTAAAATAGTAACCATACTTCTCGCAAAAAAGTAAAAGGAAAGTAATAATAAAGTGGCAAAAAAGTAACCAAAAAGAAAGATTTTTTTACCAAAAAAGACGAACTTTCCACCAAAATGATTAATCTTCAACAAAAAAATGTATGTTTAAGAAAGTAGTTCAACTTTTAATAAAATGGCGAATTTTTTTTACTAAAAAAGATGAATTAGTAAAGAAAAATGTAACAGTTAATATAATACCAAAAAATATATTAATTTAATTTATAAAGCAGTAGAATTTATTAAAGAAAGACGATTTTTCAATCAAACTGTTGAGTTTTTAAGCCAAAAAGACCAATTTTTACAAAGCAATGGAATTTTCAACCAGTAAATATGGATTTTTGACAAATGAATTCTCAAATAATATTATAAATTTTTAAACAAAGCGTGACTTTCCACCAAGCAGATTAATTTTCTACCAAAAAGACGAATTTTTAACTGAAATGATGAAGTTTCAATAAAAATTGTTCAACACTTAACCGAATTTCAACCAGAGAAGATAAATTCTCACCGAAAAATATAATATATAGTACAATATTTCAACAAAAAATATTAAAATTTGTAATTAAAAATGAGCAATTTTAGCTAAATTATAATTTTTATCAGGATTCATAATAATTCAATCGATAGTCCTTTTCATACATTTTACATACGAACTAATTATCATTTTATTGTTATTCCCTGATTTTCCTGGCTCTAAAGTGCCAAATTTACTGAAAAAATTTGAATTTTTACATTTTTTACTACTTTTTAAATAATACGATTAATGAATTAATTCATTTTGTTATTTCGGGCAAAAATGTAACCAAAAGTAACCTTTGCATGAAATAAGTAACTTTTTAGTAACCGCGGATCAAAAAAGTAAACCGTTCCGAACCCTGGGTTTCAAGTGAATAAACAAATTTTTTCAAAATTCCTAGGGAAATTCGGAAGATTTTAAGGCAATTTCATTACATTTTCAATGATTTTCCAAAGTTTTAAGAAAACTTCGAGTCAGCTAAAAATATTTTTAGGAATTCAAGAGGTTTTTAATAGATTAAAAATATTTTAAAACATGTAAGCAATTCCGAAAATTGTTCAAATATTTTGTATTTCTTCCAAACTTTTAAAAGTCCTGAACATTTTTAAAAAGGCTCGAATTTTTCATAATATTTTGTAAAATCCTGTGAAATAAAATTTTTTTTAATCTTCTAGATTCTTTTTTGACACATCTGAAATATTCAAAAACATTTTCTAATTTTCTAAAGAATATTTTTCAATTTATATTTATATAAGTTTAAAAACAAACTGATAATACATCTTAGTTCTTTTCTTGAAAGTAATTTTAATATTTGTGTCTAAAAAAATATTTAAAAAGCATTGAGTATATTTTATTTTTTAATTTTCAAAATTGAACTCTACCAAAAAAATCGCATCGTTTTTTATTATACACATTAAATATTGAACTCTTCAATTGCAAATATTCAAAATGGAAGAATTATAAATTTTAAATCTTCAAAATTGAACTTAAAAAAAAAACGTTCAAAATTACAAACTTTCAAACTATAATAAACAGATATAAATGTCGAAAATTGAATAATTTGCTTTTCTATATTTTTTAAATTCAAGAATATTCAATAGTAACTTATCAAGATTGCAGACGTTTAAATTGTAAATCTTTAAAATTGAAAAGATCTTAATTTTTTAAATTTACAATTAAAAATTATGTAAATTTTAAGTTTTCCAATTAAAAATTATGTAACTGTAATAATTTAGATTTGAAAAATTGACTTTTTATCTGTAACATCATCAAAACTTAAGAATTTGTATTTGTACATCTTTAAAATTGAAGTATTTAATTTTGGAAATTTACAATAAAAATTACGCAAGTTTCGATTTACATTAGAAATTTCTTCAACCTAGAAAATTTAGAATTGAACACTTACTTTTGATCTTCAAAATCATCTAAATTTAGAAATTCGTATTCATAAATCTTCAAAATTGGAGAGATTTCAAGTATAACTCTTGAAATTGTATAACTTTGAATTGTAAATACACTGGAACTTGGATTTGAGCAGAGTTTCGGTTCTGACCTTGGACTCGAATCTAGGGACTGCGGACGTAAACAGACAGGGCCGCTGAAAGCTTTCTTTTTGATTGCGAGGCATGCCGTAACCTGATGCTAATAACGCGTTGACTGCGGCCCTCTGTTTATCACGCTTCACTGAACACACAACAACGGAAACCACCGAGCGGCATCATTTCTCGGAAGACATAAATCCAGTTTACTGAAATCCAACTTCCAGTGTATTCAAAATTAAAAAGCTTTTGATTTTAAAAGTTCGCAATTAAAAATTATCCAAGATTTAAGTTTTAAAATTAAAAATACTGTCATTTTCATGATTAACATTAGAAATTTCTTCACTTTAGAAAATTTCGAATTGAAAACTTGTCTTTTGATCTTCAAAATCATCAACATTCGAGAATTCTTATTTCATACACTTTTAAAATTGAAGAGTGTTAAACAATTATTTTGAGAGATTCGGCATTGAAAACTCAACTTTTGATTTTCAAAATTTAAGAATTGTTATTAATGCATTCGGAAAATTGAAACGCTTTCAATTTTAACTGTAAATAATTGTGAAAATTTGAATGGCGAATCTTTAAAATTGAATTGTTTTTAATTTCGAAACTTTACAATATTGAAAATTAAGCAATTTTAAAGTTTTATAATTAAAAATCCTGTAATTTTGATGCTTTACATTCGAAATTTCTTCAACCTGTGAGATTTAGATTTGAAAACGTGACTTTTGATCTTCAAAATCATCAGAAAATTTCTTTATACTTCTCTAAAATCAAAGAGTTTCTAATTTGGAAAATTTAAAATGAAAAATTATGCAAGTTTTAAGCTTGACAGTTAAAAATTCTGTAATTTTAATTATTAAAATTCGAAATTTCTTCACTTTGGAAGATTTCGAATTTTAAACTTGTCTTTTGATCTTCAAAATCATAAAAATTTGAGGATCCAGAAAAGATGACTTTTCAACGAAACAATTACATTTTTATGAAAAAAAATACAACAAAAAGTAAATTTTCTACCACAATATAGTTCAATTTTCAACAAAATAGTTAAATTTTTAACAAAATAATTAATTTTTCAACAAAATAGTTGAATTTTTAATCAAAAAGTTGAATTTTGAACCTTTAAAATGAATTCTCAAAATAAAATGTAACATTTGATATTCAAATAGAAAAAAAATAAAATTCTTCCCAAGTTAGATGATTTCTACCAGAAATGGAGAAGTTAAATTTTCATTTAAGAAAATTAATTTAAAAAAGCGAATTTTCAACTAAAATGATTAATTTTTAACTGGAATAGTTACATTTTTAGTTCCAAACAATTTTAATCAAAACCTTCAATCAAAAAATAAATTTTTAACAGAGTAGTTCTACTTTTACCTACGTATTACAATTTTTCAATTAAAAAAGATCAATTTTCAACCAAATAGTTCAACTTTCAACCAAAGAGATGGAATTCACAGCAAAAAAATATGAAGTTTCAACAAAATAATGTAATAGTAGATATTTTAATCAAACAATATTTTAATTTTAAATAAAAAACTGTTGATTTCAACCATAGAAGACGATCTTTCAATAAAATAATTGAATCCTCAACGAAAAATGATTAATTTTCAACGAAACAATTGCATTTTTATACAAAAAAAACTTCGACTAAAACGATTTTCAACAAAAAGTACATTTTCTACCAAAATATGGTTGAACTTTCAGCAAAACAGTTCAATTTTTAACCTAACAGGATCACCTTTTAACGCAATTCTTGAATTTTCCATTTAAAAAATCAATTTTCAACCAAATAGTTTCACGTTTAAACAAAGAGATGAAATTTAAACTAAAAGAGATGAATTTTCAACAAAATAATAATATAATAGTAGATAATTCAGTTAAACGATATTTTAATTTAAAATAAAACACAGTTGACCACAAAAAAAAAAATTCAGGAAAATAGCTGAAGCCTCAACGAAAAATGATTAATTTTTAACAGGACAATTGCATTTTTATACAAAAAAATTCGATTAAACCGGATGCATTTTTAAACTAAAAAGACGAATATATGACAAAAACAGTTCAATTCTCACCAAAAAGTAAATTTTCTACCACAACATAGTTTATATTTCAATTTAATAGTTACATCTTTAACATAATAATGAATTTTTCAACAAAATAGTTGAATTTTTGACCAAAGAGTTGCATTTTCAACCTCTAAAATGAATTCTCAAAATAAAATGTAACAATTGATATATCAATAAAAAAGATCAAATTCCTCCCAAATTAGATGATATTTAAAATCAAAAAGACAAATATTCAATTAAGAAGATTAATTTTCTACCAAAAGACGAATTTCCAACAAATAAAGATTTTTTCAGCAAAGAAAGAAGAACAAGTTCTTCCAAATTGTTGAACTCTAAAGACAAAAGACAAATCTTCTTGAAAACATTTGAATTTTGTGCCTGAAAATATTAATTTTCAACAAAAAAGTTAATTTTCTAACAGTTTCATCTTTAACTAAAACAGATCAATTTTCTACCAGAAATGGAGAATTTCAATTTTCCATTTAAGAAATAATTTAAAAAAGCAAATTTTCAACAAAATAATTAAATTTTTAACAAATTAGTTCAACTTTTACCTAAGTATTGGAATTTTCAATTAAAAAAGATCAATTTTTAAACAAATAGTTCAGTTTTTAACCAAAGAGATGGTGTTTAAACCAAAAAAATATGAATTTTCAACAAAATAATGTTATAGTAGATATTTTAATCAATCAATATTTTAATTTTAAATAAAAAACTGTTAATTTCAAGTATAAAATACGAATTCTTAACAAAACAGTTCAATTTTCAACCAAAAGTAAATTTTCTGCAACCATATAGTTGAATTTTCAACAAAACAGTTTAATTTTCAACCAAAAAGGATCACATTTAACGAAATTCTTGAATTTTCAATTTAAAAAATTAAATTTCAACTAAATAGTTTCACTTTTAACCAAAGAGATGAAATTTAAACCAAAAGAGACGAATTTCAAACAAAATAATATAATAGTAGATAATTTAGTTACACGATATTTTACTTTAAAATAAAACACAGTTGATCACAACCAAAAAAGACAAACTTTCAAGAAAATAGTTGAATCCTTAACGAAAAATGATTAATTTCCGAGGAAATAATTGCATTTTTGAACCAAAAAGACGAATTTGATGAATGAATAGTTCAATTTTCATCAAAAAGTAAATTTTCTACTACAATATAGTTGAATTTTCAACTAAATAGTTGAGTTTTCAACAAAATAGTTGCATTTTCAACCTCCAAAATGAATTCTCAAAATAAAATGTAAAATTTTATATTTTAAAAAAAAAAAAAAAAAAGATAAAATTCCTCCCAAATTAGATTATATTTCAAAACAAAAAGACAAATTTTCAACCCAGAAGATTAATTTTTTACCACAAAGTCGAATTTTCTACAAATAGAGATTTTTCAGCGAAGAAGAACAAGTTCATTCAAATGATTGAACTCTTGAAGTCAAATTTTCCTTAAAACAGTTGAATTTTGAACCTTCAAATTTTAATTTTGAACAAAAAAGTTAATTTTTAACCAGACAGTTGCATTTTTAACTAAAACAGATCAATTTTCTACCAGAAATGGAGAAGTTAAATTTTCAGTTAAAAAAATTAATTGAAAAAGCAAATTTTCAACAAAATATTTACATTTTCGACCAAATAGATGAATTTTCAACTAAAATGATGACTTTTTAACTGGAATAGTTACATTTTTAGTTAGAAACAAGAAATTTCAACCAAAAAAATAAATTTTTAACAAAGTAGTTCAACTTTTACCTATAAGTATTGTAATTTTCAATTTCTAAACAAATAGTTCAGTTTTTAACCAAAGAGATGTTTAAACCAAAAAAATATGCATTTTCAACAAAATAATATAATAGCGGATATTTTAATCAATCAATATTTTAATTTTAAATAAAAAACTGTTGATTTCAACTATAAGATACGAATTCTGAACAAAAAAGTTCAATTTTCAACCAAAAAGGATCACATTTAACGAAATTCTTGAATTTTTAATTGAAAAAATCAAATTCCAACTAAATAGTTTCACTTTTAACCAAAGAGATGAAATTTAAGCCAAAAGAGATGAATTTTCAACAAAATAATATAATAGTAGATAATTCAGTTAAACGATATTTTAATTTAAAATGAAACACAGTTGATTTCAGCGAAAAAAGACAAATTTTCAAGAAAACAGTTGAATCCTCAACGAAAAATGATTAATTTTCAAGGAAACAATTGCAATTTCATACAAAAAAATTCGACCATAACCGATGCATTTTTAAACCGATAAGACGAATTTTATGAAAAAATAGTTCAATTTTCAACAAAAAGTAAATTTTCTACCACAATATAGTTGAATTTTCAACTAAATAGTTCAGTTTTGAACAAAATTGTTAAATTTTTAACCATAGAGTTGCATTTTCAATCTCCAAAATGAATTCTGAAAATAAAATTTAACATTTGATATTTAAATAAAAAAAAAAAATTTCCTCCCAAATTAGATGACATTTAAAAACAAAAAGACAAATTTTCAACCAAGATGATTAATTTTTTACCAGAAAGACAAATTTTCTACAAATAAAGATTTTAATTTTGAACAAAAAAGTTAATTTTCCACCGAACAGTTGCATTTTTAACTAAAACAGATCAATTTTCTACCAGAAATGGAGAAGTTAAATTTTCAGTTAAAAAAATTAATTGAAAAAGCCAATTTTCAACAAAATATTTACATTTTCGACCAAATACATGAATTTTCAACTAAAATGATTATTTTTTAACTGGAATAGTTACATTTTTAGTTGGAAACAAGAAATTTCAACCAAAAAAATAAATTTTTAACAAAGTAGTTTAACTTTTAGCTACAAGTATTGGAATTTTCAAATAAAAAAGATCAATTTTTAAACAAATAGTTCAACTTTTAACCAAAGAGATGATGTTTAAACCAAAAAATATGAATTTTCAACAAAATAATGTAATATAGTAGATATTTTAATCAATCAATATTTCAATTTTTGATAAAAAACTGTTGACTTCAACCATAAAAGACGATTTTTTAACAATACAGTTCAATTTTCAACGAAATGTAAATTTTCTACCACAATATAGTTGAATTTTTTACAAACCAGTTCAATTTTCAACCAAAAAGGATTACTTTTTAACCAAATTCTTGAATTTTCAAACAAATATATTCGTCGTACTCGTCACAATATGGTCTAACCTAACCTCACAATTTTACGCAAAAAGCCCGAAACTTTTAATTCTTATAATGAATTTCATTTCGGACAGCCAAAATGGACTTGAAATTCTTTTAATTCTCTTACTGAAATAATAAATATTTTGCACTTTATGGAATTTTATTTGTCCTTATATATGGAGTTATAATTCATTATTCGTGCCTTGTTTATTTCTATTTTCATAAGCATATACTAGCTTTTTTATTGATTTATGAGATTATTGTTGTTTACAATGATACAGCAATATAAATTAGGTCATGAAATAATGAAAATAATGGAAAATAAATTAAATGGTTTTAAAAAATGCACAATACCTGTTTTTCTCGATCAAGTTGACTGAATTACTAAACACTTGCACTTTCATCAAAATTAATGATCCAAGTGTGACCAAAAAACAAAAAAAAAAACCTTTATTGGACTTCACAATCGAAGAACATTTGTTATAAACGCTAAAAATTAACCGGCACAGTATACGCAGTATACACGTCCGCCGCAGTACGTCGACTGAAAATTGAAAAATGGCGGACGAGAACAAGGAGAATTAGAACGCACGTGCTCAAATTTAAATATTCAATTGAACAAATAGACAGTTGAGAAAATCGTTTCGAATAGTTATTATTATCTGAAAAATAATTTAAGAGCATCAAAATTATGAAAATTAATTCAAATGAACGTACGAGATATTTAAAAAAATAAATTTAAGTTTCAATGCAAGTGACAAGTGTCTCGATTTGAATTTTAAATTTCCAAGAATTGAGCCACAACCGCCTCTTTTCTGACCAATCCCAAAATCGGAGAAGATTGACAGCCGTACCTCATTTGTGGCTCTGGAAAGTTTCTAACCAATCACGATGCGGCTTTGAAAAGGAAATTCTATGTTTTCTTTCTAATCGGCTTTCTGATTGGTTGGTAATAGTAGGGAAGTTACGGTAATGGAAATTTTCATGTAATTTACAGTATATTTATTTTCCCTTTTTTTGGAAATGAATTAATGAATGGAGGTTTTTAGCGCCAGTGGCTCTGAGCGGTTTTCTCGTTTTTGTCTTGGATTTTAAATTTCTGTCAAACAAAATAATATTGATTTAGTTTCCTATTTATATTTGGTTCTGCGAATTCAGTTACTTTGCGTTTGATTTCTCCGAGAAGTTGGTAAATCCAAACTTTCTCTTTATGTAGCCAAACTAGTGACGATTTGAGTGCGAAGTGGTTTTTCTACAGAAATTATGAGTGAAAAAAGAAAAAGTAAACACAGGGCAGGACCCGCGTCTTCGAAGTTTAGACTGAAACTCCAAAATTCGTCAATAACAGACGGTAAGTCGCTTTTCTTGTCAAGTGATTATTTTGAGGTTAGGATTCCCTTTGTAACCCTTATTTAATTTTTAATGAGATCTTGAAATTATATTCAACAAATGTTATTAATTTGTGTTTGTTACTGTTTTTTTTTATATATTCCATAAACTTTAGATGATATTGATAGTTTACATATAGCTACATTGTTTGCGCATTTAAACCAATTAAAGCTTCGTTGCTCTTTAAATCGCTTTGATCTTTAAACGATTTAAATTATAAACGCCCCCTTTTTACTGTACTTAATTTATGGTTTCCAGTAATAATAAGATATGGGACTGGAAACTTAACATTAAGATTCAAATACCAGCATTTTAGTCTTATAATATTTTTAACATTGCATCTTTTATAGACGGAATAAAACAATATTTCAGATACAAATTAAAAAATTGCATATGCATTTATTTGTTACAAGTAAAAATAAATCACTTTTCTACCATAAAAGATGAATTTTTAACAAAAGACTTGAATTTTCAACAAAGTAATTAGATATTCAACGAAATAATTGAATTTTCAACCTAAAAAAATTAATTCTCAAGAAAAAACTCTAATAGTCATGAAAAAAAAGTTCACCTAAATTATTGAACCTTCAAGCCAAAAGCCGAATTTTCTCTACAAAAATTGAACTTTCTGTACAAAAATTGAATTTTCTCTACAAAAATTTAATTTTCCACCAGAAAATATGAATTTTTAGCAAAAAACATCAATTTTCAACAAAATAGTTAAATTTTTAACGGAAGGGATAAAAATTCGCAGTTGAATTTTCAATTAAAAAATATCAGTTTTTAACAAAACAGTTAAATTTTCCACTGAAGAGATAATCTTTCCTAAAAAAAAAAAAAAAAAATCTACAAAGTAATTCAAGTTTTACTCACTTAGTTGAATTTTCAATTAAAAAAGATAATTTTCTAACAAAATACTTCAACTTTCAACCACAGAGATGAATCAACTGAAATATGAATCTACTACAAAAAAATGATTCAATAGAGTGGTTCAACAAAAATGTTCAAATAAAATAGTTGAATCCTCAAGCAAAGAAGATTAATTTTAAACCAAACAGTTGCATTTTTATCTAAGAAAGATGAAATTTCTACTAAAACAGATAAATTTTAAAATCAAAGAGACAAATAAAAAAAAAATTGAATATCATCCAAAAAAGATTTTAGTTTGATTTTTCAACTTCATAATGTGAGTTTTAAACAAGAAGTAAATTTTCCAAGAAGATACTTCAATTTTCAACCAAAAAAATGGTTTTTTAACAAAACAGTTGAAGTTTCCATCAAAAAGGATGACTCCTTAACAAAATTATTGAATTTTAAACCAGATAGTTGCATTTTTATGCACGAAAGATGACATTTCCACCAAATCAGATAAATTTTTAAATCAAAAAGACAAAATTTAAAAAAATGGTTGAATTTTTAACCAACGAATATTATTGAATTTAAAACCAAATAGTTGAATTTTTATCTAAGAAAACTGGAATTTCTACTAAAGTAGATGAAGTTTCGAACCAAAAAGAGAAAGTAAAAAAAAGACTTAAATTTTAATCCAAAAAAGATTTGTGTCGACTTTTCAACACGAAAAAAGGAATTTTTAATAAAATAGTTGAATTTTCAACAAAAAAGGATGACTCTTTAACAAAATTATTGAATTTTAAACCAGATGGTTGAATTTTGATCCAATAAAGATGAAATTTCTACTATAACAGATAGATCTTTAAATCAAAGAGACAAATAAAAAGAAAGAATTTTTATCCAAGAAAGATTTTTATTGGACTTTTCAACACAAAAATATAAGTCTGAAAACAATAAGTAAGTTTTCTACGAAAATAATTTTATTTTCAACCCAAAAAGTAGAATTTTCAACAAAACCGTTGAATTTTCAACAAAAAGGATGACTTTTTAACAAAATTATTGAATTTTCAACCGAACAGTTTGAATTTTTATCCAAGAAAGTTGAACTTTCTACTAAAGCAGATGAAGTTTTTAATCAGACAAATTTAAAAACAAACATTTCAATTTTCCTCCAGAAAAGATTTTAGTTTGAGTTTTCAACGTCAAGATACGAGTTTCAACATCAGAATACGAGTTTCAAACAAGAAGGAAATTTTCTACTTTGATATTTGAATTTAAAAAAACAGTTCAATTTTCAACCAAAAAGGATGAATTTTTAACAAAATTATTGAATTTTAAACCAAATAGTTGCATTTTTGTCTAAGAAAGATGAAATTTCTACTAAAACGGATACATTTTTAAATTAAAAGGAAGAATTAAAAAAAAAGTTAATTTTTCATCCAAAAAAGATTTAAGTTTGACTTTTCAACATCAGAGTATGAGATTAAACAAGAAGTAGATTTTATATGAAGATACTTACATTTTTAACTCAAAAAGATGAATTCTCAACAAAACAGTTGAATTTTGAACCAAAAAGGATGACTTTTTAACAAAATAGTTGAATTTTCAGCCAAATAATTACATTTTTATCCAAGAAAGATGCAATTTCTACTAATATAGATTAATCTTTCTTATTAAAAAGACAAATTTTCAAAAAAATAGTAAAATTTTCAGCCAAGAAAAGATGATTGAAGTTTAAACCAAATAGTTGCATTTTTATACAAGAAAGATGAAATTTCTACTAAAACAGATAAATTTTTAAATCAAAGAGACAAATTAAAAAAAATTTGAATTTTCAGCATCAAAATATGAGTTTTAAACAAGAAGTAAATTTTCGACGAAGACACTTTGAACATTCAACAAAAAAAAAACGATTTTTTGATAATACACTTGAATTTTCAGTAAAAAAGGATGACCTTTTAACAAATCTGTTGAATTTTGAACCAAATAGTTGTATTTTTATACAAGAAAGATTTAATTTCTACTAAGAAAAAAGTTAAATTTGCATCCAAAAAAGATTTTACTTTGCCATTTTAACATCAAAATATGAGATTTAAACAAGAAGTGAATTTTCTACGAAGATACTTGAATTTTCAACCCAAAAAAAAAGGAATTTTCGACAAAACAGTTGAATTTTTAACGAAAAATGATGAGTTTTTAACAAAATTGTCGTATTTTCAACCAAACAGTTGCATTTTTATCTAAGGAAGATGCAATTTCTACTAAAATAGATTAATTTTTAAATTTAAAAAAAGTTAGATACTTGAATTTTCAACCCACAAAACGTATTTTCAACAAAACACTTGCATTTTTAACTAAACAGTTCCATTTTTATTCAAGAAAGATGTAATTTTTACTAAAACAGAGTTATTTTTAAACTAAAAAGACAAATCAAACAGAAAATAGTTGAATTTTCTTTCAACAAAATTTCAGTTTGACTTTTCGACATCAAAACATGAGTTTTGAATAAGAAGTATGTTTTCTACGAAGATACTTGAATTTTCATCCCAATGAGGCGAATTTAAAAAAAAATGATTTTTCAAATTTAATTCGAGTAGTTAAATTTTCAATAAAAAAGATTAATTTTACATAGAAAATGTTATAGTTGATATTTCAAAAAAAAAAGTTTTTAATTTTGAATCAGCAACACTTAAATTCAACCAAAAAGATTAACAATTATCAACAAAAAAAAAACGAAAGAGTTTTTATTTCGACAACAAACACATTTTATTTTTCGTTGATGTTAGTAAGTATCGACCAGGTAAAAGATTCAAATAATAGATGTTAAGGTTGTCGGTATAGTGGTTTATTTTTCAACCTATAACAGTTGAATTCAAGATGACAGACGAATTTTCAACAAAAACGTTGAATTTTCAAGCAAGAAACAATCTTCAATTAACAGAGAAAAAAATGTCAACCAAATTGATGAATTTTTAAACCACAAAGATTAATATTCTACAAATCCGTTGATTTTTTGACCCAGAAATGATAATTTTCAACAAAAAAGTTAATTTTCAACCAAATAATTAACTTTTCAATTAAAAACTATCAATTTTTAGCAGCAACAAAAACGTTCAACCAATAAAATGAATTTTGAACAAAGCAGTACAATTTTCAACCAAAAGAGATGAATTTTCGTTACTTTTTTAACCAATGAAATGAATTTTTATCAAAGTGGTTCAAGTTTCAACCAATAGTTGAATTTTTAAACAATAAAAGTTGACTTTTCAAGAAAATATTTAAGTTTTCAACAAATTAATGAGATATTCAACGAAATAGAGTTTTCAACCAAAAGAGATCAAATCTCGACAAAAAATGTAATAGTATACTTTACAATTAAAAATCAATGCAATAGTTTAATTTTCAATTTAAAAAAATATTTTTCAACAAAGAGATGAATTTTAAACAAAATAGTTACATTTTTAACCAAAAAGATGAATCTTTAACTAATAAAATGAATTTTTAATAAAGTAGTTGAATTTTCAATTAAGAAGATTAATTTTCGACAAAAAAAGACGAATTTTTAACAAAATAC
>CAKNXH010064055.1:18938-60866 GCA_932178445.1 Andricus quercusramuli | reverse complement strand
ATATTCTTACCTTGATGTGTGCTTATGAAAGCTCTAACTTTTTCAAAATCATCAATTACTTGATTCTTTTGGCTTATGAATTTAACCTCACACCACCTAGAAGAATCGTCGATGAAAATTACGAAATAAACTTTCTTTCCAAGAGAAGCCACACGCATCGGTCCACAAACATCGGAATGAATTATTTCTCCAACACTCGTCACTCTTTGCGATACTTTAGGAAATGGAGGTCGGCACATCTTTCCCTGTAAGCAGACAGCGCATTCAAAATCTTCATTAAATCCATTGACGTTGACACCCTTGATGCGTTCAGTCCTGATGGCTTCACGAAGAGATTGAATATTTAAATGTCCCATGCGGATATGCCAGTCTTCCAGAGAATTTTTCTTTGGCGTCCTAGTTTTGACATCCGTCTGAAAAATCTGCTTACACTCTGCATTGCTTGCTCCACTAAAAAAATATAGATCCTTTTCACGCTTTGCAGTAAGCAACACTTTTCCACAATTATCAATTATCTCGGCCTTGGTTTTACTGAAAATAACATCATGTCCCTTATCAGTAATCTTTGCGACCGAGGCGAGATTCGTTCGTAAGTCCGGAACGTATAAAGTGTCACTGAATTGTGTCACTTTTTTATTACCGTTTATTTTCGTTAAGGCTGTCGCGGTTCCCTTCCCGAAAATGTCCGTGCGTGCATTGCTAGCCAGATTTAATTTTCCATATGCACTATCTTCACAAATTTTTGTAAAGGATTCAATATCATTGCACATGTGAGATGTGCATCCACTGTCGACACACCAGGTATCACACTCCTCACTATGCCCGATTTTAAAAGATTCCTCTGTTAATAACACTTCAGACGTTGCTAGCAAACATACATCTTCTGCACTGTTTCCAGCCTGTTCTCTAGGCTTCTTATTTTTTTTACAGTTTTTCGCCCGATGTCCGATCGTACCACACTTAAAACACTTCATGTTAAAATCGTCCTTTTCCGTATTCTCGTGCCAATCTTGCCTATATTTCATATTTTTATACCCCGACTTTTTCGCGACCATCGCGTTTTGTACTGTCCTGGTACTCGTATCTTTACGCGCGTCGAATTCTTCTCCGATTTTTATTCGAAGTACTTCTAAAGTCGGTAATTCATCTCGAGATGACATCGCACACCGAAAGTTCTCAAAGCTTTCCGGTAAACTTCGCAAAAGCATGACCGTCAATAAATCATTATTAATTTCGACTTCTAGCTCTGCCAACTTGTCCACCGTATCAAAGAAACTTCGACAATGTTCTCGTGCATCATCTCCTTCAAACATTTTCAGAGACATTAACTGATTTAACAGGGCGGCCTTCCGCGCTGGGCCCTTGAACTGGTATATGGCCTGCAACCTAGACCAAATTTCTCGCGCGGACGTACAAGACTTTATTTGCTTAATCTCGGACGGATTCATTGCAAGAACTATGTCCGACTGTGCTTTCAAGTCAGCTTGTACCCATCTAGCCACAGCTTCTTGTGATTGCACATTTCCTTCTATCACCTCAGGCTTCACGACACTTCCTGAAACGTAACCCCACGCATCATTTTTTATTAAAACTGCACGCATCTGGAGTTTCCAGGTATCGTAATTGTCTTTGCTGAGCACTTCGAATTTTACCCCGGTTGCGTTCATCGTTGCGATACACTATAGCACGCGTTCTCAAAATGACATTAACCAACAAATTCACCACAGCCACCTGAGTTCGTGATACTGAAATCAAAGTTCGTTCTTTCCACTTATAATTTCGCGACACAGTCTGAGCCCATAACCTTTTAGAAATAATAATGTACGCAATGATATATTAAGTGCACGATGATTAAGTAAGAACAGTTTATAACATTTATATTTCAGAGAATCACAAAAGATACAAAAACTTAGGTACCAAGGTAACACAAACCAAACAAAAGAATTAACACAGAGATTGTATCGTATTTAAATTCAAATCTTAACAAAGTGGATAGTAAATTTTGTATTTCATTTGCAGAAGACACAAGCAACAATGGAAACACGACACCAGTTCGACGGCTGGATAAACGTAGTGGACATAGCACTCCGATTAGAAATACAAGCGTCACTAATAATATGGAGGATTCTCCAGAAATAGATTACCGATGCAGTCCAATAATGGGACCTTGTAGTCAACAGCCTGAAGTAGTTTGGAACTGGCATAGTCCTAAAGGTAATAAAATCTCTCAAAATATTAAATCTACTTGCAGATAGAATTCATGTTATAGAGTTATAGGCCTCCGACTCACCACACTATTTTACTCTTTTTTTAGTGATGACACTATTTTCCTACTATTTTGAAAAAACTTGACTCTAAGACACTATTTTGTCACAATTTCTCGGCTAATGCCACCAATTTTTTAATCTTCCTTGAAAAATGTTTTTGAATTTCTTCGCTATTTGGCTAAAATAATATGTCCGCCATCTCAAGTAGTTAAATTTTCAACCAAAAAGATCATTTTTCAACAGAGAAGATTAATTTTCTACCATAAAAGATGAATTCTGAACAAAATATATACATTTTTTTAAAAATAGTTTAATGTATAACTAATAAGATTAATTTTTTACGAAAAAGATGAATTTTCAAGAAATTACGTAAATTTTCAAGTAAATAGTTTAAAGGCTGGATGATAGTTGAATTTTCAAACTAAAAAAGATCAATTTCAGCGTGTCCAGCGACCTTGAAAACCTGGAATTCCCCTTGAATTTTTTGTAAACCTTGAAAACCTGGAAATCTCCTTGAATTTTTCACGAGAACCTTGAATTTGAAATTTTTTTGCTTTTAAAACAGTTATTTTATTGAAATGTGAAGAGTAATTAAAATCTTTTAGTCTATCATGAAAGAAACATATCGTTTAGAAAAAATATTGCTACTGAAAACTTTTAATTATCAAGATATAGTTTATATTTTGTTTATTACAGAATAAATAAAGATATTCCATGGCACTTTTTCTCGACTGGTGCCAATTATTTTATATATTGCAATTTAATATTTTTTATTATTGATTTTAATATTGTGCATAATTCAATAAGTTTCTAATTTCTTGTCTGCTAATATAGAAAGATTTCACAAATACTTTCAAATATTTCTCAAAGATTTCGAACATTTCACAAAGATTTCAAAACTTTTCAAAGATTTTAAACCATTTCAAATTTTTTTAGAAGATTTCACAAAAATTTCAAATATTTTAATGATTTCAAATTAATACAAAAGGCTTCAGAAACATTTCACGGATATTTCAAAAATTTCAAAAGAATACAAAATTTTCAAATATTTCAAACATTGTACACTGTACTGTATACCAGATGTCAAAGATTTCAAAACAGTTCAAAGATTTCTAAACGATTTCAATATTTTTCGGAAGATTTAAAAAGATTTCACAAGGATTTTAAATATTTAAATGATTTCAAATGAATACAAAGGATTTTAAAAATATTTTAAGGATTTCAAAACAATACAAGAATTTCAAACATTTCAAAAAGGTATAAACCACATTTAAAATGTTTCAAAACATTTTAAAGATTTGACACAATTTCAAAATTTCGTGAAAGATTTCACAAAGATTTCAATATTTTCAACAAACAAGAAAGATTTCAGAAAGATTATACAAATATTTCAAAGACTTTGTAAAGATTTCACTAAATTTTATGTATTTCAAAGAATTTTTTCAAAGATTTCAAAATATTTAAATGATTTTAAACGATTTCAACATTTTTCAGAAGGTTTCAAAATAATTCGCAAGGATTTCAAATATTTCCATGATTTCGAACGAATACAAAAGATTTCACAATTATATCAAAGATTTCATAAAAAATTTATTAAAGATTTAAAGTAAAATACAAGAATTTCAAATCTTTCAACAAATTTCAAAGATTTTAAACGATTTCAAATTTTTTCAGAAGATTTCAAAAGATTTCACAAATCTTTCAAAGAATTAATGAGGATTTCAGAAAATTTCAAAACATTTCAAAGATTTAAAGCGATTTCATTATTTTTTGAAGATTTCAAAAGATTTCACAAAGATTTTTAATATTTCAATGATTTCAACGAATACAAAAGATTTCATAAATACTTAAAGGATTCATGATGATTTCAAAAGATTTCATGAATTTTAAATACTTCAACAGGAATACAGTACACCACATTTTAAAGATTTCAAACATCGCAAAGATTTTAAACGATTTCAAAAGGTTTCAACAAATTTGAGAAGGTTCAAAAAGATTTCAAACGAACATAAAAGATTTCACAAAGAATAATTTCACAAATATTTCAAAGATTTCCTAATGATTTTCCTACAAAAAAAATTGAATTTTCAACCCGTGAATATGGATTTTCAACAAAATAGTTAAATTTTCAGTTAAAAAAAAACACATTTTTTAAAAAAAAAAAAAAAAAACGAACTTTCAACTAAAATTAGACAATTTCAATGTAGTATTTCAAATTTCACCCAAGGAGGTGAATTTTTAACGAAAAATGTAATGATTGATATTTAAAAAAAAATTTAATTTAAAATAAAAAACAATTGGATTTAAGAAACAAAAACGAATTTTTAACAATATTCTTGCATACTTTACTACAACAGTCGAATTTTCAACCCCAGAATATGAATTTTAAACAAAAGAGTTAATTTTCAACCAAACAGTTGCATTTTTAACAAAAAACATTACATTTTTACAGAAAATAATGAATTTTTGAACCAAAAAAATTAATGTTCAATAAAGTAGTTGTATTTTCAACAAAATAGTTGAATTTTTAACAAAATTGTTGAATTTTCAACAAAATAATTTCAACTAATAATAGTTAGATTTGCTAATAGGGTTCTATTAATTCAGGTAAGTAGGAATTTTGATAATTTATAGACTAAAGAATAACATTTTAAACAAACATTTAATTTCATTTTTAATACTTTATAAATATTAGGTTACTAAACTAGAAATTTTGCATAAAAAATAATGTTAATTTTCCAATGCACATTTTTGGATTTCGGACTATAAAATTTCAAAATCAGGCACTATTTGTTCAAATTTGTGACACTATTTACACTATTTTTGATTTCTGAATTGAATCCGAGGCCTGTAGTTATTTACAGAGGGTAGCCACTGGACCTGAAAACCTAAAATTCTCCTTGAATTTTTTTAAACCTTGAAAACCTGGAAATCTCCTTGACTTTTTCTCGAAAATCTTGAATTTTAATTATTTGTTTGCTTTTAAAACAGTTATTTTACTGAAAAGCGAAGAGTAATTTAAATCTTTTAGTCTATTATGAAAAAAACATCTTGTTTAGAAGAAACTAGAAGAGTCTAATATAGAATGTTAAAGTATACATTTTTTGTGATATTCAATTTACAAATTATACAAATTATTAGTTGAAAATTTAAATTTTAATTGAGTTTCAGAATTAGAATGAGGCATGGATTTTTCGAGGGGTTGGCCACTCGGTTTTTGAGTTTATATCAGATTTCAAAAGTTTTTAAAATATTTGAAAGATTTAAAAATATTCTAAAGAATTTTGAACACTTCACAAAGATTTCACGGATTTCAAAGATTCAAAAAAGGCATGCACACTAGATTTCAAAGATGTCACAACAAGTTTACAAAGATTTTTAAACTTTCAAAGATTGGAAACGATTTGAAAAGGTTTCAAAACATTTTAGAGGATTTCAAAAGATTTAAAATAAGTCAATGATTTCAATGAATACAAAAGATTTCACAAATATTTCAAAAGATTTCACGAAGATATCAATGACTTCAAGAATTTCAAAGCTTTCAAAAAGGGTACAGTATACCAGATTTCGAAGATTTTAAGCGATTACAAATTTTTTTAGATTGAACTATTTTGTTGAAAATTCCTTTCTTTTTTTAATTGAAAATTCTTTGTTCTAACTGAAAATTTAAATATTGCATTTTTTTTAAAAATGTATCTTTTTTGATAGAAATTTGATCTTCTTGGTTGGAAATTCATTTGTTTGATTTCAAATTGAACTGTTTCGTTAAAAATTCATTTTTCAGATGAAGATTCATCATTTTAGTTAAAAATGATTTTTTAAACTGAAAATTGAACTATTTCGTTGAAAATTTATTTTATTAGCTCGAGAATTAATTTTTTAGTGAAAATTTAACTATTTTGTTGAAAATTTATTTATTTTTTTGTTGTTGAAAATTCATTGTTCTATCTTCAAATGTAACTATTCTCTTCTTGATTGAAGGATAATTTTTTATTTCAACATTCTCATTGAGTTGGATGGGGGATGAAATTTTGGTTATTTTTTTCTGTTCAGAATCATAAGAGACCATTTTTTTTCATTTTAATATTTTTATTGTGTTAAAGGCAAGAATTTGTTTCATAATTGGAAGAGGAAAAATTTTTTATTTGAACATTTTTAATGATTTGAAAGGGAGGAAATTTTGATTTTGATTTTTTTCTGAATTAGAAGAGGGATTTCTTTTATTTCCAAGATCTTTATAGAGTTGGAAGGGACGAAATTTTGGTTATTATTTTTTTTTCAATTGGAAGAGGCCATCTTTGTCTTAGAAACTTTTTATTTTTAATCTTTTTTCTGAATTGAAAGGGGGTAATTTGTTATTTTTAACATTTTTATTGAATTGGAAGGGAGGAAATTTCGATTTTCATTCTTTTTTCTGATTGAGAGAGGGAAATATTTTAGTTTTTAAGATTTTTATCAATTTGGAAGGGAGGAAATTTTGGTTTTAATTTTTTTCTCAATTGGAAGAGAAATATTTTTTTCTTCAGATTTTTATCGAGTTGGAAGGAACGAAATTTTGGCTAATTTTTTTTAAATTGGAAGATGCCATTTTTTCAAAAATTTTTATTAAGTTGAAGGGGAGAATTTTTATATTTAATCTTTTTTTCTGGATTGAAGAGGGTAATTTTTTATTTTTTACATTTTTATTTAGCTGGAAGGGAGGACATTTCGATTTTCAATTTTTTCTGAGTTGCAAAGGGACATATTTTAGTTTTTTTAATTTTTATTGAGTTGGAAGGGAGGAAATTTTGGCTTTTATTTTTTCTGAATTGGAAGAGAAACATTTTCTTATTTTTAAGGTTTTTATCGATTTGGAAGTGAGAACATTTTTGGTTTTTAAGTTGTTATAAATTGGAAAAGGCACTTCTTTTGTGTTGTGCACATTTTTATTGACTGGTCGAGGAGCAAATTTTGTATTTTTAATATTCTGATTGAAGGGGGAACATGTTTTATTTTTCACATTTTTATTTCTATGTGAGTTAAAAAAGAGGATTAGTTTTAATTTTGAACATCTCGATTTATTTTGAAATTGTTGATTTGGAAAGTATTAAAAGGTTCCATTTTAAACCTGTAAATTATTGAGCGTTCGAATAAAAAAAATCTCTAAGATTCAATTAAAAAATTTTTAAATAAAAAAAGTTCAACTTTGAGTGATTTAATTTGCAGTTCAGTTTTTATTACTTCAAATGAACAAATTTTCTGTTACAAGAGTTTTTTTTGTAAATATCAATGCCAGTGAAAAAGTTTTGCAAACCGGGAAATTACAGGGAATTTTTTCCCTCGATAAAAACGGCCACCCTGTTTTTAAATTCATATAACTATTTGCGAGACATTAATTCTGAAAATTGTTTTGTGGATTCAGAATAAATCTTCCTCCTAGTTTAAAAAAATGGGAACAAGGTTTCCTTGTAAAGATAATTTTACAGCAATTTTTTGCGAACAAGTACATATATCAATCAACATTTTCTGGGAATTTTTCGTAATTTTTTTCTTCTGATTTCATGATGTTCGTAGGGGATAATTCGACGGGCGCCAATAGGACACCAAAGCGAGCAAACTTACAAAAACGACGAATTTCTGATTCTCCCTTGATGTACGCTCCTTGGAAAGTAAAGCTTAAAAAGGAAGAGAGGGATGTGAATGTCTTCATAGCAAACTTTGAGCAATTTAACAATCCTCCAGTCGTACAGAAACAGGAAAAAGAGCCTGAGCCTTCGACCAGTGACAAATGGCCCTCCGAATCTGAAAATCTGAATAATTCAGAAAAGGTGCTAGAATCTTCCGAAGATACAGAGATGAGGCTCGTCTATCACGTGGATGAAACACGAATGGATACTGCTTCTGAAAAACGCAACATTACAAACCTAAACGATTTATTTGACGACGAAATAGACGATTCGATGGTCCGATTTAGTCAACAAGTTGAGGAGGAATTTTTTGGACGTCTCAAAGAAGAGAAATCTGAGACTTCTCCAATTTTATTCAGCGGCAAAGAAAACGACTCAACTACCAATGATAATCCGAGTATCCGCAAAATCGAAGGTCTACATAACTTGATGAAAGTGCCATTTGAGAAGGAAAAAGAGGTTCCAAAGTCTTCAGTTCCCAAAAGCACCTACATCCCCGACGATTCTTTTGACGAGTGTTTGTCACAATTCGAAGAAGTTGATTTTAGTTCCGAATTGAAGAACGAAGGTCCTCGATCCAAGCTCAAGGGTTTGCAAATACGAAACACGGATCTCTTATCAAAAAAGTCTCTCTTTTCCTGCAATAGCAATAATACGAGCATCAAAGTTGGATCCGGGAGATCACGTTCTTTTTTGGATTCACCAAAACTCACCTCGATAAGTGAACGATCCTTGGTCAAAACGAAAAGCTTCGAACATCATAGTAGAAACGGGGTGAAAAATCTCGCAAAGGACTTTGTGCAGAAAAACGATATGAAGCCGGAAAGTCACATCTCGCCCAGGAAATTCTTCAAGACAAAGTCCCTCTCTGAACCTTTTCATAACGATCCAAAGAACTCCAGTGCCTCGAATAATAATAAAGAAACAAATAATAATCCCGGTACAGAGAATAAACGGAAATTAGTGGGTAAGTCTTTCCAGTGCAAAATCTATTCCGATACATCTTTAAATAGGAGCGTGGGAAATTTGAGCAGCAAGACCCTTGGATCCTCCCAGGAGAGTATGATTATTGGGAATAATTTTGATAATCTCCAGCTCTCTAATCTTAACAGATCCGTTCGAATTCAAGACGAAAGAACGACCGAGTCACAAACTGTTCTTTGCACCCCACAAGAAATCGAGAGGAAGAGGAGGGAAGCGAAGATGAAGTTGGAAGCAAGGAGGTTGCAGGCTCTAAAGATGAGGAATCCCGCTAGCAGTTTGCCAATCAAACAATCCGTCAAGAGATGAAGGGACTGGATGAAGTTTGAAAAGTGCTTGAATCCTAATCAGAAACTGTGTCTGGTGCGTTGAATACGTGAGTGATGAAAATTAGAGATGGATTGAATTATCTGGCCTTGAATTACATTTCTTCAATTTAACTGATTTAAAATAGTTGAATGCAGGAGTGAAGAGGCTTTACGTACTTCATATTTCGTATTGTTTATTTTTTTCTTTCTGAGTAAGAATCGATTTGTTGAGCAGTGGATGATCGGTTCTTAGATGGTAGGAGTTTTAATGATTAAAATCTAATTAAAGACTCATAAGAGGTTATTTTGAAGTTTATTTTTTTATGACATGCTACGTGAATTCTGTGTCATCGAGAGATCGTCGGTAATTAGTTATTCAAATACGAATTATGTTTTTCAGAATCCAGTAAAAGTAGCAAAGTATGAAAGATTTGTTAATTATTGTACAGTCGCGGCTGTATGAAAATTATTCTCGGAATTTGATTTGTAGTGATGGAGAGTTGTGTTAAAATCGCAGAGAATACTCGGTGAATATTATCTATTGTCAAATCGAGAAATAATGAGAATATTTTTATATATAGAAAATATAATAAATAAGGCTGTGCCGACATTATATTGAAGATTGGCTATTTTTTCTAGCTTTAGCTTAAAATTTAAGATCCCATCTGAAGGTTTTCCAGGGTGTTTTTGCCAGGGCGTGCTTGTTTTATTTTTTAATTGCAATAGAAAATTGAATAACAATGATTATTTATTCATAAAAGTAGCTTCATATTACTTTATTTAACTATTTTGTTGAAAATTCGTTGTTTGTATCTGGCTAAAAATTCATTTATTTTGTTTAAAATTATTTCTTTTTGGTAGAAAATTAATCTTCTTGGTTGAAAATTAATCTTTTTGCTTAAAAATTCAACAGTTGGTTTAAAATTTTTCTCTCTAGACTGAAAAATCTTTCTTAGTTGAAAAGTTATTTTTTTATTTGAATTCAACTGTTTTTGATTAAAAATTTAAATACTTTTTGATTCAAATAATTATAAAGTACTACTTTTTGCCTTCATAATTCATTTTTTTAAATGAAAATTTAATTACTTGGTTGAAAGTTAAACTCTTGTTAAAAATAGATTTTTTTGGTTGAAGATTCATCATTTTAGTTGAAAATTAATTTTTTTGGTTTAAGATTCAACTATTCCAGTTGAAAATTCATCAATTTGTTGGAAACATTTTTTTCAAACTGAAAATTGAACTATTCCATTGTCAGTTAAAATTAAACTCTTTTGTTAAAAATTAATTTTTTTTTGTTGAAGATACATAATTTTAATTGAAAATTTATCTCTTTGGTTGAAAAATGAGCTATTTTGTTGAAAATTCGTTTTTTCCTTGGCTGAAAATTATTTTTTTTTTTACTGAAATTTAATTATCCCAATTGAAATTTTAACAATTTTCATGAAACTTTTTTGTTGCAAATTCATTTTTTTAAACTGAAAATGTGACTACCAGTTAAATATTCCGTCTCTTTTTTTTTAAATGCATCTATTTAGTGAAGCATTAATTTTGGTAGAAATTAATATTCTTCGTTGAAAATTCATCTTTATTGTTAAAAATTCAACTATTCCAGTTTAAGATTCATCATTTTAATGGAAAATTCATGTTTTTGGTTCAAAATTAAAGTTTTCCAGATGAAGATTAAGCATTTTAGTTGAAAATTCAAGAATTCCAATTAAAAATTCATAATTTTATTTGAAAATTCATCTTTTTGGTTGAAAATTTAATTAAAAAACTTGGTTGTGAGATAAACTCTTTTGTTATAAATTATTTTTTTGTTGAAGATTCATAATTTTAATTGAAAATTCATCAGTTTGGTTGAAAATTAATTAATTCAACTGCAAATTGATTAATAATTCTTTTTTTTCTTTCTTTGAGGATTCATCATTTCAGTTGACAATTAATCTCTTTGATTGAAATTCATATTTTTTAGTTGAAAGTTAAGTATTTCAACTGAAAATGTAACTATTCTATTTTTGGTTGAAATTAAAAAAAAAATAATTTTATCATTTTGGTTGCAAATTTAACTATTTAATTGGATATTCAATAATTTTGTAAAAGATTCATGGGTTTTTTCGTTTGAAGATTCCTCATTTTAGTTCAAAATTCATATCTTTGATTGGAAATTCCTATTTTTTAGTTGACAATTATTGTTTTAACTTCAAATTCAACTATTCAATTTTTGGTTGGAAATTAATATTTTTAGTTGTAAATTCAACTATTTGGTTGGAAATCCGTCTTTTTTGTAGGAAATTAATCCTTTTATTTGAAAATTCATCTTTTTTTTTTAGTATGAATTCAACTATCTGATTAAAATTTCATTTTTTTTCTTGAAGATTGATAATTTCAGTTAAAATCTCATCACTTCATTGGTTGATAAACTAAAAATGTAAATATTCCATATTTGGTTAAAATTTTTTTCCCAATTCAACTATTTTTTAATAATTCAACAATTTTGTTAAAGATCGATCCTTTTCGAATTAAAATTGAACAGCTTGGTTATAATTTGGACTACTTTGTTAAAAATTATGTTTGTTGTTGAAGATTTATCATTTCAGTTGAAAATTCATCTCTTTAGATGAAAATTCGTATTGTTAGTTAAAAATTAATTTTCTCAATTGAAAATGTAACTATTTCATTTTTGATTGACATTTTTTTAGTTAATTAATTTTATTACTTTCTTGAAATGTTAACTATTTAGTTGAAAATTCAACAATCTTGTGAAAGATCATAGTTTTTTTTAAGTTGACCTAATTTTAAAATTTATTTTGTTATTGAAGATTCATCATTTGAATAATTGAAAATTCATCTCTTTGGTTGGAAATTTAACTATTTAGTTGAAATCTCAAGAATTTTTTTACAGATTAATTATTTTTGGCTTGAAATTCAACTACTACTTTTCACTTGTGACGTCTACGTAAAGAAACCTAACCAATGATGTCGGAAGTGTTTTGAAACTGTCAGGGGAAAAAGATACAATAATTGAAGGAGAGGGGAAAATCTAAATTTATAATGTTTTAATTATAATTTTATTTGAGCTTCCTTCGTCTGAAGAATTTTATATGAGGCGCAAATTTAGACTTGGAGAGTGTTTCAAAATTTGTAGTACTGATAAGATAAAAAAACTATTAAGCATTCTTTTTTTTATTATCAGAAAAGTTTTTTGTTTGTTTAATAACACTTTTTATAATATCACAGATTTTTTTATAACTAGTCTTTCGCATTAATAGCTGGGATTTTTTGTTAACATTCAACTGTTTTTTATTGAAAATTTAAATCTTTTTAAATTTAATTAACAACTATTCTTTTTTTGGTTGAAAATTCAGCTTCTTGTTTGATTTTTGGACTACTTTGTTAAAAATTCGTGTTTTTGTTTTGATTAAATATTTTTCATTTTAGTTTAAAATTCATCGCTTTGGTTGAAAATTCTTATTGTTTTTAAGAAAATTCATTTTGTTATCTGAAAATTAATTATTATAATTTTAGTTGAAAATGGATCTTTTTTAGTTGAAAATCATGTATGTGGTTGATAACTCGTCTTTTTGGGAAAAAATTTTGGTTGAAAATTAATTTTTTGTTGAGGATTCAATTTTTTAGATGAAAATTCATTTTCTTTGTTGAACATTAATCATTTTAGTTGAAAATTCTTCTTTTCATTGGGTGATGTTTCGTATTTTTTTGTTGAAAATTCATTTTTTGAACTGAAAATTTAACAATTTCATTTTTTGTTGAAAATTCATCTTTTTTAGTTGAAAATTCAACTATTTAGTTGAAAATTCACGTAATTTTGTTGAAAACTCGTCTCTTTTTAGAATATTAATCTTCTTTGTAGAAATTTCATCTTTTTCGGTTAAAAATACAACTGTTTGTTTGAAAATTAATCCGTTTGGTTGAAGATTCAACTATTTTCTTGAAAATTCTACTTTTTTGGTTGAATTAAACTCTTTTTAATTTAAAATTAAAATCTTGTTGGTTGGCGTATAATCAACTATTGCATTTTTGTTGAGAATTAATTTTTATGGTTCAAAATTCAACTACTTGGTTGAAGGTTGAACTATTTTTTTTTTCAAATCATTTTTGTTGTTATTAAATATTCATAATTTTCAGTTGAAATTTCATCTGTTGATGACATTTGTAATTTTTTGGTTGAAAATTAATTTTTGAAACTAAAAATTGAATTATTCCATCCTTAGTTGATAATTAATATTTTTTATATGAAACTTTAAGTATCACATTTTTGATTGACATTTTTTTTTTATAATTTTGATATTTTATGAGAATTCAACTATCTTGTTTAATTTTCATCCCATTTGGTCTAAAATTCAACCACTTATTTGTAAGTTGGGGTACATTATTAAAAATATTTTGTTGTTGTTTGAAGATTCATAATTTCAGTTTAAAATTCATCTCTCTTAGAAAAATTTATACTTTTTTCGTTGAAAATGGATTTTTAAAGTGAAAATTAAACTATTCCATTCTTGGTTGAAAATTGATCTTTTTTATTTGAAAATTCAACTATTTGGTTAAAAATACAATTTCATTGTTGTTGAAGATTCATAATTTTAGTTGAAAATTCATCTCTTGTTGAAAAATCCTTTTTTTCTGTTGAAACTTAATTTTTCAAAGTGAAAATGGAACTATTCCATTCTTCGTTGAAAATTGACCTTTTTATTTGAAAATTCAACTATTTGGTTAAAAATTCAATTTTTGTTGAAGATTCATCATTTCAGTTGAAAGATCATTTTTTTGGTTGAAAATTCGAAACTTTTTAACGCAAATTCCACTTTTAGTTAAAAATTTGGTTGTCTAAAAATTTAACTATTTTTGGAAAATTCAACAATTTTGTTAAATATTTATCTATTTTGGTTTAAAACTAAATCACGTGTTTGTAAGCTGGAGTACTTCGTTGAAAATTCTTTTTTTTTTCATTGAAGATTCATAATTTCAGTTGAAAATTCATCTCTTGTTGAAAAATCCCTTTTTTTACTGAAACTTAATTTTTCAAATTGAAAATTGAACTGTTCCATTCTTGGTTGAAAATTGATCTTTTTATTTGAAAATTCAACTATTTGGTTAAAAATTCAATTTTTGTTGAAGATTCATCATTTCAGTTGAAAGATCATCTTTTTGGTTGAAAATTCGAAAGTTTTTAACGCAAATTTCAAATTCCACTTTTAGTTAAAAATTTGGTTGTCTAAAAATTTAACTATTTTTTGAAAATTCAACAATTTTTTAAAATATTTATCTATTTTGAGTAAAAATTCAATAACGTGTATGTAAGCTGGAGTACTTCGTTAAAAATTCTTTTTTTTTTTATTGAAGATTCATAATTTCAGTTGAAAATTCATCTCTTGTTGAAAAATCCTTTTTTTTTGTCGAAACCTAATTTTTCAAACTCAAAATTGAACTATTCCATTCTAGGTTGAAAATTGATCTTTTTTATTTGAAAATTCAACTATTTGGTTAAAAATTCAATTTTTGTTGAAGATTCATCATTTCAGTTGAAAGTTCATCTCTTTGGTTGAAAATTCGTATTTTTTTAAATCAGAATTTAACTTCCACTTTGGGTTAAAAATGTTTTTGTTTAAAAATGTAGCAATTTTTTGAAAATTCAATAATTTTGTTAAATATTCACCTATTTTGGTTTAAAATTCCTCCATGTGTTTGTAAGCTGGTTAAAAATTCTTTTTTTTTATTGAAGATTCATAATTTCAGTTGAAAATTCATCTCTTGTTGAAAATCCTTTTTTTTGTTAAAAATTAATTTTTTATGCTGAAAATTGAACTATTCCATTATTGGCTGATAATTAATCTTTTTTATTTGAAAATTCAACTATTTGGTTGAAAAATCATATATTTTGTTGAAAATTCATCTCTTTGGTTGAAGATTTGTATATTTCAGTTGGAGAATTTGTTTTTTAAATTGAAAATTTGAGTTTAAATCCAGATTTTGAAAGATAAGATAAATATTGAACAGATTAAAAAAGAGATACAAAGTTATTTATTTAAAACAAGCTATATACATTAATTTCTCAAGAAAAATGATTTATTCTCTATCATAAATTTTTGATTTTGAATATAGTTCTAATTCTCAAACTATAAGAAAAATATTTTTTGGCTTTATCTACTTTAAAGCATTATTATTCTTTGCAACCATGTCGGATGCTATAGAAAATAATTTTTTATGATGACTTATGGCATCAAATTTTGTGTTATTAAAGTTTTTCTGATGCTCAGAGGAACAAGAATTTTTTGCAGGATATTCAATACATCGTGAGAAGAATTCTAAATTTTCCTCTAATGGACCAAAATTTTTATTTTTTAATGTTGAAATTCAAGTTTCAGAAGGAGAATTTAAACATTCTTTTGAATTCTTTTGAAGTCTTTTGAATTTCCTTGTGGGTAATACAATTCCTTTGATTTCTTTTGAGCTCATTGAAACATTTGTATTTCTTTGAATTTTTTTGAATTATTTCAATTTCTTCAAATAGTTTTAATTCTTCTGAATTCATTTGAATTCTTGAAAATATTTGAATTCCTATAAAGTCTTGAATATCATTGAAGATCATTGATGTCCTTTGAATTCCTTTGAATTCTTAAAAAAAATTTTGAATTCCTTTGAATAGCTTCAATTCTTTTGAATTTCCTTAATGTAGATTAAAATCGTTTGAATTGTCTGTATTCTTTTGAATTATTTGAAACAATTGGAATATTTTTTATTCTTTTGAATTCCTTAAATTCTATGAAATATTGGTGTTCTTTTGAATTACCTTGAAGTCTTTTCAATTTCCTTAAAGATGATTAAAATCCTTTTAATTCCTTTAAATTCTTTTGAATTTTCACAATCTCTTTGAAGTCTTTAGTATTCCTTCTAGGATGAATAAAAATCCTTTAAATATCTTTGGATTCTTTCAAGCTCGTTGAATTATTTGTATTTTCGTTTCAATTCTTTTGAATTCTTTATATTCTTTCAATTATTTGATATTATTCTGAATTGTTTTTATCTCTTTCATTTTTTTTCAATTCTCTGTAATTTCTATATTCTTTTGAAATCCTTTTAATTCCTCTAAATTCGGTTAAATTATTTTAAATCCTTTAAAGTCTTTCGAATTTCCTTGAAGCTGATTAAAAGTCCTTTTAATTCCTTTAAATTCTTTTCAGCTCTTTAAATTCTTTGTATTTTTGTTTCAATTCTTTTGAATTCTGTAAATTCTATGAATGATTTTAAATCTTTAGAATTTCGAGTTTCGAATTTCAAATTGAGAAATTCAATTTTAGATTTTTGAGCTCTCTAAATGTTTGGTATTATTTTTAAATCTTTGCATTATTTTGAATTCTTTTGAAATCCTCTCAATTCTTTTAATTCCTTTTTAGTATTCAGAATTTCCTGGAATATTATCGAATTCCCCTGAGTTCTTTTGAGTTATTTAAATTGTTGGTATTATTTTTGAATTTTTTACATTCTTTTGAATTCTTTCGAATAATATTAGTTATTTTAAATGTTCTTAAAGATAATTGAAAGCATTTAAATTCCTTTGAATTCTTTGTATTTTTGTTGTATTGCTTTTGCGTTCTTTTGAGTTGTTTAAATTTTTGTTATTATTTTGAATTCTTCACATTCTTTTGAATTATTCGAATTCCTTTCAATTCTTTTGGGCTACTTGAATTCTTTGTATTCTTTTGAATTAATTAATTTCCGTGGAATGGTTTGAATACTTTCGAATTTTTTGAATTCTGTTGAATATTTTGAATCCCTTGAAGTCTTTTGAATTTCCTCAAAGATGATTAAAATCCTTTGAGTTCCTTTGAATTATTTGAATCCCTTTGAATTTTTTAGAATTTCTTTGACGATTTTTGAATTCCTTTTAGTTTTTTTAAGTTCTCAAAACTTTTGGTATTATTTTGAATTCTTTGCATTCTTTCGAATTATTTGAATTCTTTTGAATTATTTGAATTGCTTCAAATAGTTTTAATTCTTTTGAATTCATCGGAATTCTTCAAAATATTTGAATTCCCATAAAGTCCTGAATTTTCTTAAAAATCATTGAAGTTCTCTGGATTCCTTTAAACATTTTTTAATTCTGTTGTATTACTTTGAAGACGTTTGAATTTCCTTGAAAATGATTGAATTCCTTTTGGTTTTTTTAGGGTTTAAAAATTTTTGATATTATCTTGAATTTTTTACATTTTATTAAATTATTTGTATTCCTTTATATTATTTTAATTCTTTTGAAACCCTTGAAGAAGTTTTAGTTCTTTTGAATTTCCTAAATCCTTTCGAATGTTTGAATTCTTTTAAATACTTTTGAATCTTTTAGATTTTTCTTGCAGATTTTCTAATTCCTTTGAGTGCTTTCAATTTTTGGTATTATATTAAATTATTTTAAAAATTTTAAATTCTTTTTTATTCTTTTGAAATATTTATAATTCTTTTAATAATTTGTATTCTTTTTCATTTCCTTAAAGATTATTCATATCCTTTAAATTCCTTCAAATTCTTTTTAGCTCTTTGAATTCTTTTTATTGCTTTGTATTATTTTTAGTTTCTTTAATCCTTTGAATTTCTCTGAATTCTTTTGAGTTCTTTGAATTTATTTAAAGTTTTAATTATTCCTTTGAATTATTTTGAGATCTTTAAATTGTTGGTATTTTTTGAATTCCTTTGAATTTTTTGAATCCTTGAATTTAGGTGTACTTAAAATTGCCAGTTGATTGTATGTAATTCAAGAGAATTCAAGGGAATACAACGATTTCAAAGAGCTCAAAAGAATTTAAAGGAATTCAATAACCCTCAAGGAAATTCAAAAGACTTCAAAATAATCCAAAGAATGTTTAAATTCTCTTCTCGTTGTTGACGGTTTAGAAAAATATTAATGGAGGGTCTAAATTCAGCCATTACCCGTTTCTGATCTTTTTTGCAATTTTTTTTTATTTCACTTCAATTAAATTCCAAATTCTTCATATTATTTTGAATTTCCTAGAATTCTTCTGAAATCTTTCAAAATTGTTTACATTTTGAATTTTGCGTATTCCTTTGAATTTTCTGGATTTTTTAAAAATCTGTCATATTCTTTTGAATTTTTTTGAATTCTTTTGAAGCTGTATTTGAGTGAATTCTTGAATTTTAAAGTCTAAAATAACGTCTGCTACATTTATTTTTACGTCACCAATTTTTATGTACTTATTTGCATTTGAACTCTTTCGAAATCGCCTAAATTGTTTTGAATTCTTTGAATTATTCCAAGTGTATCAATTTTGTTGTGTTTTTTAAAATCCCTGAATTTCAGAATTTAGGTTTTGATAAAAATGCTGCTCACCTTTACTAAAAATTTATTTATGTTCGGAAAAAAGTGGAACAATAATGGATAAATCAACATTGATAATGAAAAAAATGCAATAAATAAATTTGAAACTCTGGCTTGTAATTAAACAAGTGGCCGACTAAACATTGACTTTTACTACTTAGGCGTCGTCTATCAATTTTTATTTGACGTTAAGACAATGACGAAAAGCGACAATAAATAGTTGAATTTTCGACTAAAAAAGATCAATTTGAAAAAAATGAATTTTCAACCACAGTAGATGCATTGCAACCAAAAAAGGGAATAGTTTAATTTTTAATTAAAAAAATTAAATTTCGACAGAAAAAAATAATTTTTGCAAAGTATAGTTCAACTTTCAAACATGTATTTAAATTTTTAATCAAAAACATTAATTTTCAACCAAGATGATTTATAAGATTTTTTTTTCTATCAAAAAAGACTAATTTTCAAAATAATATCAAACGAATAGTTGACTTTTCAACTAAAAAATATATTTTTACCAAATAGTTGAGTTTTCAACTAAAAAAGAGTAATTTTTAACAAAAATGGAATGGTTAAATTTAAAAAAATATATAATTTTCAAACACAAAGAATTATTTTCTGATAAATATGTTAAATTGTCAACAAAATAATTGGATTTTCTACCAAAAAAAAAAATTAATAATATATCAAAAAGGCATTTTTAAAACAAAATACAGCATTTTTAACAAATTATTTGAATTTTTAACAATGTAATTAAATGTTCGATAAAAAATTAATTATCAATAAAATAGTTCAACCTTCAATCAGGTAGGTAAATTTTTAACCGAATAGTTGAATTTGGTGGTAAAAAAGATAAATTTTCAACCAAAGTAAACTAGTAAAATGTTCAAATAAAAAAGAATTTTCAACCAAAGTTGAAGTTTCAACGAAAGAAATGAATTTTTAAACTGAAATGATGAACCTTCAACCAAAAATTGGAAAATTTTCAACCAAAAATTGAATATTATTGTTGAACAGATAAATAAGAATTTTTAGCAAAATATTTAATTTTTCATTCAAAGAGATGAATTTTCAATTAAAATAATGAATCTTCAACCAAGGAAAAAAAGCATTTTTCACAAATGACTTCAACTTTCTACCAAGTAGTAGAGGATTTTTTAACAAAAAGGTGAATTTTCAATCGAGAAAATTAATTTTCTTTAAAAAATTTCAAATCTTCAACAAAATACATGAATTTTGAACAAAATAGTGGAATTTTCAACTGAAAAAGATTGATTTTCAACCAAATAGCTGATTTTTCAGTTAAAAAAAAAAGAATTTTTAACCAAAACAGAAAACGAATTCCCCACAAAATAATTATATTTTCAACCAAAGAGATGAATTTTTAAACCAGAAAGTCTAGAAATAGTTACATTTTTAAACAATGAAATGAATTTTCAACTAAAATGATGAATATTTAACTACAATAATTGAATTTTCAACCCAAAAGTTATAATGTGTAAAAAAAATTTAAAAAAAAACGGAATAACTAAGTTTTTAGTTAGAAAAATTAATTTTCAATAAAAAAAATAATTTTTAAACAAAAAAAAAGAAATTTCAACCAGAAGATTAATTTTTTTCTAAAAAAATATGAATTTTCAATGAAAGAGGCGAATTGTCGATAAAAAGTAAAATTTTCAACTCAAAAATATGCATTTTGTACAAAAATAATCAATTTTCTAGCAAAAATGGAACAGCAACATTTCCAGTAACAAAATTAATTTGCAACAAAAAAAAAAGACAAATCTTTCAACAAAATCGATGAATTTTCAACTAAAAAAGATAAATTTAAACAAAAAATAGAATTCCCTAACTTTAAGTTGGAGAAATAAATTTTTAACTAAATAGTTTGAATTCTCCACCAAAACGATTAAATTTGTATGTATAAATAAAATACGCATTAAGAATGTAAGAGTTAAATTTTTAATTTAAAAAATGAATTTTCAATAAAAAAACTAGCTTTCAAACAAAGAAATAAAATTTCAACCAAAAAGATTAATTTTTTACCAAAAAAGAATAATTTTTAACAAAATACATGAATTATCAACCAAATATTTGATTTTTTAATGCAATTTGCAACCTCATAGTTGAATTTTCAACCAAAAAGGTTTATTTTCTACAAGAAAAGATAAATTTTCAACCAAAAATAGAATCGTTTAATTTTCAGTTGGAGAAATAAGTTTTTAAGCAAGTAAAATAAATTTTTAAGAAAATAGTTAAATTTTCAAACGATCAAATGAAATTTCGACCAAAAAGATTGATTTTCTACCAAAAAAGAATAATTTTCAACAAAATACATGAATTTTCAAACAAAAATTTTAATTTGTAATAGAATTTTCATCCTACTTGTAGATTTTTCAACCAAAAAAAGATAAACTTTCAAAAAATAGATGAATTTTCAACTAAAAAACATAAATTTCCAACAAAAGAGAGAATAGTTTAGCTTTCAGTTAGAGAAATAAAATTTTAAGCAAATAAAATAAATTCTCAAGGGAATTAAAAAAAAGGTTAAACGTCTATAAAAAAAATCGACACAAAATTTTGTTGAATTTTTAGTTAAATAAATTATTTTTCAATAAAAACACTGATTTTTGACCGAAAAGATAAATTACCAAAAAAGAATAATTTTTATCAAAATACATGAATTTTCAACCAAATATTATAACTTTCGATAAAATTTTCCACCGAATAGTTGCATTTTCACCCAAAAAAGTTGAATTTGTCACAAAGAAGATTTAATATTTTACCACAAAGACAATAATTCACTAAAATACAGAAATTTTCAACCAAAGAGTTGAATTTTCAACTAGAAAATATACATTTTCAACCAAACATGGAATAGTTGAATTTTCAGTCGAAATTTTTTTGACAAAACAGTTAAATTTTAAAAAAAGAGAAGATTTTTCAACTGAAATGATGAATTATATTTTTCGATGTTGTGTTTTTGAACAGATGAAATATATTAAATAATTTTATGTTAATTATTTTTTATCTGCTGGTCTAAAATCAATATTTTCTGAATATTATAACTTGAATATTATTATTTGAATAATAAATAACCTTGGAAACATATTTTTTGTTTTTTAAACGTTACGAAAATATTAAAAGTACGGTGTGAGATTATTATGTACGCGGAGAGTCATATTTTGACAATGAAAAAAATAATCTGCCAATTTAAAAAAATTGTAAGTATAGCATCCTGAAAATCCTTTGAAAACCTGAAAAAGTCCTTGAATTTTGCTCCTGGTCAATTTTTTTCATTTTTAATGTTTCCCATTTTAAATTACTATTTATTATGAAAGTTTTTTTTAGAATAAGTCAATTAATTTTTTGATTTTAGAAAAATTGGTCTAATCAGTTTTAGTGTAAATTATATATTTTTTATGTAATAAGATTGTCCTTTTTCCAAAATGTTGAAAAATGTTCAAAAAAACTTTTTTTTTGAAGAATCACTATTTTAATTGAAATATCATATCTTGGGTTGAAACTTTACCTATTTTGTTGGAAATGTTTTTTTTTTGCTGAAAATTCATCTTTTTGGTTACAAATGAAAAAAAAAAATCTAGTTGAAGATTCATCATTTTAGTTTGAAATTCATCACTTTGGTTGAAAATTTAACTATTTTGTTGAAAATTCATCTCTTTGCTTGAAAATTAACTATTTTATCGAAAATTAATTTTTTTTTGTCAATTTAGGTGCATTTTTTTTCTTTTTGCCTGAAAAATTTTTATTTGTTGAAAATTCATCTTTTTCGTCAGAAAATTTTACTTCTGGATTGAAAGTGAAACTACTTTGTTTAAATTTCTCTTTTTTTATTGAAGATTCATCATTTGTATTTAAAATTATTCTCTTTGGTTGAAAATTCGTGTTTTTAGATTAAAAAACAACTTTTTAATTTTTCTTTGAGAATTCATATTTTTGTTGAAAATTCAACTGTTTTTCGTTGAAGATTAATATTTTGTTTCAAAATTCGACCATTTTGTTGAAAACTGTTTTTTGTGGAAATAAAATTCCAGCATTTGATTAAGAATTCAACTATTTTTTTGGAAAATTCATATATTTGGACAGCAAAATTCGTTCATTTGGATTGATTATTATCAAACTATTACTCACGCGGAGTCATATTTTTTCAATAAAAAAAATCTGCCAATTAAAAAAATTGCGTGTAAAAAAATGGTGTAATTCGTACTGAATTTACTGAAATTTTCTCGCTATAATAGCGAAACAGGAAAATCTGCAACCTCGGAATCAATAATACACCCCAGTAGACTGATAAGACGGAAGAGCCTGAAGAATAAACAATAGAACCTTATAATTTATGAACTCCTACACTTTAGAAGGTTAAGCAATCTGCTCAATCTCTCTTCGTGTATGAGCCCATTACAATAGCCGTTGGCGCCTATACCTTTCGTCGAATCAATAGGACGCGTGACGTCACGCGTCGACGCGTGATAACGACGCCGTTACCACGTGAGTCATCAGCCCGCATCAACCTGTCTCATCATTACACATAATCCATCCTCTCCCGAAAAAAGGCCATCAACAAATGCAAAAAAGTCCGATCGATTTCATCAAGAAATAGAAAAACCATCGCCAATTTGCGTTTGAGAGCATACATGAATGCGCGCCCCAGGCATAGAAACATAGAAACAATTTTCTGCCCTCTAGAGCTTCCCTATCGTCATTGGACCCTCTATATTTTAATATCACCAAAAGTGATCCCAATTACACCAAATATGAAGGTTTACAATCCGTTTGGACCTCTTTTGCGAGTTACAGAGCCGTTATGAGAAAACTGTGAGTAACATGTCTCACAGGTGTGTTGCAGCAGAACCGTAACTATCGCAAAAAGAAAGACTTTTATTCATTCTTCTTTCACGATTGGTGCGAACGGATAATTTTGCCCTTCCCCCTAAAAGGGCAAACTGGGCCACGGGAATATATTAAAAAAATTTCAAGGTTGAAATAGAAGGCCTTGGACTCATTTGAGAAGTTCAAAGTAGTGTCAATAGTGGCATAAATTTGCAGTAAATTCCAGTTGATCGATTTGATCCAAAAAGTTGATTAAAATGACATGCGACAATTTTATACACATTTTGGACTTTTTATTTGATTGGAAAAAGCGCATCAGAATGATCCGATTCTCAAGGTTGCGTGTCATGAATTTTCAAGAAGCTCTCTGAAATTTAAACACTGAGCTTTCGAAGAAATTTGCTGCATTTTTTTTATTATCAAAGATTCATAATTCTACTGAAAATATCATGTCTATGGTTTTAAATTTAATTATTTTCTTGAAAATTCGTTTGATTTTTTGCTGAAAATGAAGTTTTTTTAACTGGAGATTAAGCTACTCTATTGTTGGTTAAAATTGATCTTTTGCAGTTGAAAATTGAAATATTTGGTTGAAAGTTGAACTCTTTCGTTGAAAATTAATTTTTTGGTTAAAGATTCATAATTTTAGTCGAAAATTCATCTCTTTGGTAGAAATTTCTTCTCTTTGATTAAAAATCCAACTATTTTTGTTCGAAGGGTTTACTATTATATTTTTGTTTAAGAATTCATCTTTTTGGCTAAAAATTTTGTTATTTGATTAAAAATCCAACTAGTTTGATAGTAAATTCAATTACTTAGTTAAAAATTACTTTTTTGTTAAAATTAACACTGTTTCTTTCTTATTCGATTTTTTGGCTTGAAAATTCAAAATTTTTGTTCATTTTTTTCTCTCTTTTTTCGGTTTGAAAATTAATCACTTTTGGTAGAAATGTCATTTTTTGGTGAAAAAGGCTACTGTTCGGTTGATTTATAATCTTTTTTTGTTGAACATTCAACTCTTTTTTATTTTCTTTAAGTTGAACCTTCAACTGTTTGGTTAACAATATCTCTTTTTCGATGTCAAGTAAACAATTAGTTTCAAAATTAATTTATTTTGGTGAACATTCGTCTTTTAGTGTAGGAAATAATTTTTTTGACTGAAAATCAATCTTTTTGGTTAAAAATTGAACTAATTGGATGAAAGTTAATTTTAAAGAAATTTTATTTTGAAGATTCATCATTAATTTGAAAATTCATCTTTTTGGTGGAAAATTTAATGTTATTGTTAAAAATGCACTTTTTTTCATAGAAAGTTAATTTTTCAACTAAAAATCTAACTATTCCAGTTCAAGATTCATACTTTTAGTTGGAAATTCATCTCTGTGGTATGAATTTCTTTTTTCTTTTGAAGAATAAAATATTTGGTTGAAAATTTATTTTTTACGATGAAAAGTAAACTATTTTGTTGACAATTAATTTTGTTAGAAAATTCATCTTTTGGGGTAGAAAATTAATGTTCTTGGTTGAAAAGCAATCTTTTTGGTTGAAAATTAAACTAATTGGTAGAAAGATGAATTTTTTTCTTTTAAATTTATTTATTTTTTGGTTGAAGATTCATAATTTTAATTGAAAATTCATCTTTTTGGTGGAAAATTTTACTATTTTATTGCAAATTCCCTTGTTTGGTAGAAAGTTAATTTTTAAAACAAAATTTAAATATTTCAGTTCAAGATTCATAATTTTGTTTTTAAATTCAACTTTTTGGTAGAAATTCAATCTCTTTGGTTGAAAATCCAACTATTGTTATTCTTTTTTGGTTGAAAGGTCGACTATTACATTTTTGGTTTAGAATTCATCTTTTTTTTGACAAAAATGTAATTATTCGGTTGAAAATTCAACTATTTTGTTAAAATTCATACTGTTTTTTGAAAATTTAAAATTTTTGTACAATTCTCTTTCTCTCTTTTTACAGTTTCAAAATTTATCTCTTTCAGCAGAAGTTCCATATTTTTGTTATAAAATTCGACTATTTAGTTAAAAATGAACTTTTTCTGTACAAAAATTGCACTGTTTTTTGAAAAGTCGCTTTTTGGCTTAAAAATGTAAAATTATGAATAATTTTTTTCTCTCTTCTTTTGGTTTGAAAATTAATCACTTTTGGTAGAAATTTGATTTTATTTGCTACAAAATATAACTGTTTGGTTGATTTATAATCTTTTTTGGTTGAACATTCAACTCTTTTGTTGAAAATTCAGTTGTTTTTTTCTGGTTGAAAATTCAACTATTGGGTTAAAAATCTATCGTTTTGAGTAAAAATACATCTAATTGTTGCAAGTTAAATTATTTTGTTGAAAATTAATTGTTTTCAGTTGCAGATTCATAATGTTAATTGAAAATTCATCTTTTTGGTGAATAATTCGACTATTTAATTGAAAATTCATTTTTTTTTCATAAAAAGTAAACTATTTTGTTAAAAATTCATTTACTTCGTTGAAAATTTGTCGTTTTGGATCAAAAATTAATCTTCTCGGTTGAAACTACATCTTTTTGGTTGAAAATTTATCTTTTTAGTTGAAAGTTGAACTTTTTTCTCCAAAATATATTTTGTTGGTTGATGATTCACATTGTAGTTGAAAATTCATCTATTTGGTTAAAAATTTAACTATTTTGTTAAAAATTTCGTTTTTTCTCGTCTGAAAATTTATTTTTCCAACTAAAAATTGAACTATTCCATTTTTGTTAAAATGTGATCTTTTTTGGGTAAAAATTCAAAAATTTTGTTGAAAATTGATTTTTTTAGGGTTTTGTAGTCTCTGATAAGTACCCTTGAAGTTTCGTTTGGGTGACCGTCTGTCAAGTAGGGGAAGGAGGAGAAGTAGGGGGAGTGAGGGAAATAGGATGAATAGGGGTAAATTAGGGAATGGGAAGTAGAGGAAACGAGGGAAAGGCTATAAGGGCAGTGAGGGGAAAAGAGGGGAGGCTAATTATGGGAAGCGAGGGGAAATGTGGAAGGGGTAGTAGAGGAAGTGATGGGAAGAGTGGGAGGGAAGTGATGGGAGGTTAATAGTGTGGTGCGGCTGAGTAGCGGAGGAGTTGGGTATTTTAAGAAGGGCGGGGTAGTGCGATAGTAAGTAAAGTTAGGGAATGTAGGAGTGGGAGAAATGGTGGAAGGAGGAAGTGAGGGGAGGGATAGTAAGGTTAGAAAGTAGGAAATTATGGTAGGAGAGATGAAGTAGGAGGGGGAATAGGAGAGGGGAAGTATGGGAGATTTGAACTACTTCATTAACGTCTTAATAGGCTACAGAACCCTATCTTGTAAGCATGCGGCGCCTACTTTTACATCGTTTTGTAAAAAATTTCCTGTTGGTCCTACGAATTCGTAAATCTTCCAGAAGGGGGCGCTGGAACTTGGTAAATCTGACGAAACACTTTTAGAATTAAAAAAAATTTTCCCGAAGCCCCTTCCACCCTGAAATCGGTACCCCCATGCTGTGCTCTCCAATCTGGGGTTAGCAGTCTAAACTCTCCAATCTCGTTTTGCGTTGGCACCTATAGTCTAAGAGCCAGCTACACTAGACCTTGCGTCGTCGCGGATATTCATAAAAAAATTATAAATGATAGTTTGCATTCAGGGTAATAAAGAACCGCCATGCTGACTAAGCAAATCCCAAACCCACGTACCTTAATTATTTATTAAAGAATTAATTTTCCCTCAAAATCAACATGATCACGGAATTAAAAGAAAACTAAATCACGCGATTGGCGACATCGAGTTCTCATTGGAAATATATGTGTGCCTGCCCTTAATCGGTGCCCAACCCCTGTTGACCGGGCGAAAAGGGGGTTAGTATCGTAATTGAACTTGCATAATGACAGATATGATTTTTTTTTCAATGTACAACCCGAATAAATATGTGTGCCTTGAAAATTCTTGAACCCGGTATCATATCGACCGGGTTTTATCGCCGAAGGCGAGTGAATTTTGAGGGAAAATCAATTTTCCTATAATTAATGAAGGTACGTGGGTTTATGATTTGCTTGATCAGCACGGCGGTTTGTTATAACCCTACATGCAAACTACCATCCCTAACTTTTGTATCAATATCCGCGATGATGCAAGGTCCAGTGTCGCTGGCTCTCCTACTACTAACACCGCTACGCGTAGGTGGCGCTGCGGCTATCGCGAAACGAGATTGTAGAGTTTAGACCGCTAACCCCATATTGGAGAGTATAGACCGCTAACCCCAGATTGGAGAGTTTTGACTGCCAGATTGGAGAGTATAGCATAGAGGTTCTGAAACAAAAAATGTTTCTAAAACATTTCTTGTTCTAAAAGTATCATGTCGGTCATAAAATAATACTTTTAATAGAGTATAATAATTCCAACTCGAAATTGTTAATTCAGCCCCCAGCACCGACGGCACCACCCTAGTTACGGCTCTGTGTTCCAGTCTTTTAATCGGTTGGTGCGCAACGCGAGAAAAGGCCACTCGTCATTGGGGCGCCTGAGCGAAAAAGACAACCCTTATTTCTCGGGGGAGGCCTTCGATCTTCAGGTTTGGTAAAACTTGCAGCGCATTGGACTTGCGTGTGCGTGTGGTGCTCGCACGTCGCAGTCGATTTCGGGCGAGCATGGGTAATGCACGTGTTCTTTCTGCGATCACGCGAACCCCATACAACAAAACTGATCGCGCCTCGAGTAACAATCGTGCCATTGATTATAACACCACCAATAAGACCTTCGGTACTGCTGCCAACATCAGCAGTTGTATCATCAAAAAATCCAGCTGCCTCAGAAGATCCGTAAGATCAAGGGATCTCATCAGCAGTTTTCCGTGCCGCCCTATCGATGCCGATTACAGCAGCTTCCATCCTTTATCATCAATAACGATGGCCTATCGGCGGCCCGTTTGTCTCCTTAGCCTTTTTCTGGTCATCGCTGCTTTTTGTGACCAAATCAAGGCTGAGGTCTTCACCAACAGTTTTTTGGTGAAGATGCGCGAACCGGCCGAACGACATGTAGCTGATTTGGTTGCCTCCCGAAACGGTTTCGTCAATCTGGGACCGGTGAGTCTCACCTTGATCAATTAAGCATTATTTTCTGTCAACTTTTTTTGTGATACATTTTTTTTTTTTCGAAAAGTTTTGTGGAATGTGTTTTTACGCAGCAGGTGATTTGTGGGTCGATGACGTCGGGTCTGATGACAATGGCCGGTCGGTTAAGCACCCTTGTTTTTATACGTTCTCTCTAAATCTGAATCATGCTGATTGAAGTCAGCGTATATGATCGGAGATATTTGGATGTTTATCGGTAAAATTTCACTGATTCGTCAGCGTCTATACGCTGATTGCAGATTGTGGATTCACAGCTGATTAATCAGCGGAATTACGCTGATTCAGATTTGAAGAGTTTTTTTTAATTTATGAATTGAGTACAATTGAATGGCCTTTGATACTGTGTGGAAATTAGTTTTGAAATAGATTTTCTCAATGTCAGTCCAAGGTGAATGCGACAATATGTTTTACGTTCTGTTCCATTTTAGGACTGGTGGAAATGTATTTTCACAATAAAATATAGTAAGGTACAACAGCGTGAAAATTGTGATTGTTTGCAAAAATGTTATACAAGTTTTCGAATCGTAGCAAGAACTTGTAGAATTTTCTAATTTTCTACAATTTTGGGCAATTTTTTCAAAAAGAAATGGAATATTATAGAAATAGTTCCTCTAGAAACTACAAGTTTTTGTTATTATTCGAACACTTTAACAAAATTTTAGGAGTGATTAAAAATTTAAAAAAATTGCAATTTCATATTATTTTACTTCATTATATTTTATTGTAGAAATATATTTCCAAGGGGGAAAATTTATTATCCTCAGTTTTTAGAGAAAATTATATAATTATTGGTAATAATTTTATCTCACAATCAGTGCGCAAACTGTGATTCCATATGGATTCGTATATCAACCAATTATTGTAATATAGCATTTATGATAATAGAGAACACACTAAAGATATTCAATAATTTCACAATACATAAAAAGACAAAATATTTTGTTTGAAAATCAAACAGTTGAAAATTGGTAAATGTAATAATGAAGAGCAAAAATGACTAAAGAATTAATTATTTAAAAAATATGAAACTTATTCGTAAAGTTAGCTTATTTCTAATTTACAAATATTTTAATTATTTAAAATGGTGTAGTGCAGGAAAATAAATTATTGTTCAAATTTTGGTTTATTGTATTTGCACAATACAATATAATAAATGCAAATATGTAAAAGTTTGTAATTTCTTGCAAAATATTGTAGAAGTGGCATTTTTGTTTTTAAAAAAAATATTTTTTGGTAGGAATGTTTAGTTACTTCATAGGATTTTAAACGGTTTTTGTTTAATTAACTTATTTTACAATTTTTCTTGGTGAAAATGTAATTTCGCAATAAAATACAATAAATTAGAATGAAGTGCAACAATGTGAAAATTGCAATTTTTGGTAATAGTCTGTAATCAGTAGAATTATCTTTGTAAATAGTAAATAATTAGAGATTTTTACTAAAAATTACAATTTTTACATTATTTTATTTTACTGTCAAAGTACATTTCCACCGTGAAATTAAACCATTACCAACAGTTAAAAATATACAACTTTGATCGTTTCATAATTGATAATTTTAGGGTTTAAAATTCAACTGTTTTGTAAAAAATTCATTTTTTTTTTGTTGAAAATTCAACAATTTAGTTGAGATTTTTTTACTGGAAAATCTTTTTGGTTGAGAATTCAACTATTTCGCTTCAAAAATCGTATTTTTTCTGAATATTCATATCTTTTAATAGAAATATGATCTTATTGTATTTAAAATTAATCTGTTTTGGTTGTGGATTCAACTATTTTTTTGAAAACTAGTATTTTTCTGATAAATTCAACTGATTTTAATTTAAAATTAAGACCTTTTGGTTTGAAATATCAAGTATTAAGTTTTAAGTTAAAAAATCATCTTTTTTGATTAAAAATTCAACTATTTGGTTAAAAGTTCTACTACTTTGTGAAAAATTAATTTTTCTATTTTTTTTTCCATTCATCATATTAGTTGAAAATTCATCTTTTTGGTTAAAAAATGAAAATGTATCTATTTTGTTGAAAAATTTGTCTTTTTGGGTTAAAAATTCATCTCTTTCGTCAGAAATTTAATCTTTTTTTATTTGAAATTAATCTGTTTTGGTTGTGGAGTCAACTACATTTTTGGAAAACTCGTAATTTTCTAATGAATTCAACTGATTTTAATTTAAAATTAAAACCTTTTTTGTTTGAAATATCAACTATTAAATCTTTAGTTAGAAAAAAAACATCTTTTTTGGGTAAAAATTCAATTATTCGGTTAAAACTTCTACTACATTGTAAAAATATAATTTTTCGGGTGAAGATTCATCATATTAGTTGAAAATTCACTTTTTTTGGTGAAATTTAAATTTAAATTTTATTTCTTTCTTGACTATAAAATCTTTTATGGTTGAAAATTCAAGCATTTGATTCAAAAATTACCTTTCTGGGTTCAAAAATTCATCTTTGTTGGTAGAAATTTCATTTTTTTTTGAATTGCAACTGTTTAGTTAAAAATTAATCTGTTTTTGTTGAGGATCGAACTATTTTTTGGAAAATTAATCTTTTTCGAGTAATTTCATCTGGTTAAAAAAAAATTAAAACCTTTTTCGTTTGAAATATCAACTACTAAATTTTTCGTTAAGAACTCATCTTTTTTGGTTGAAAATTCAACTACGTATTTCGTTAAAAGTTCAACTGCTTTGTCAAAAATTCATTTTTTTGTTGTTCAAAATTCATCATATTAGAAAAAATTCATCTCTGGTTTGAAAAATGAAAATTTACCTCTAGAATTATCTTTGCAATTTTCTTCAATTTCTAACGACTTTTTAAAAAACAACGTTAAATATACAATTTTCTACATTTCAGTTGGAAATTTTACAATAATGTTGTTCTCAATAAAAATTTTTTCATTAAATTAATTAACTCCCTGATGAAAATGAATTTTCAAAAAATACAATGAATTATGATATCAATTACAATAATATGTTAACACTGTGATTTTTTCTTAAAATGTTCAATTACTTTTAAAATATTGTAAAAATCTTCGAATAATAGTAGAGAATTGCTTCCAGTAAGTTTTTTACATTTTTTTTAAATCGTTGAAAAAAGTAGAAAGTTAAAAATAAATTCACCAGTGATTTTTTTTTCATTTATTTTTTTACTACTGTTTACGAACCTAATAACAATCACGAAGTATTTTTAGGTTTAATCAACTATTATGATAAGTTATCAAAATGTATGACGCACAGGAAAAGTAAACGAGGGTGGCTTTACATATACCACGTTAAATACATATATATCTACCCACCCTTAAAAGTTTCTAAACTTTTTTATTTGACTTTTGAATTACAGAAAATAAAACTTAAATATGGATTATCAACAAACTGAATTGACATATTATACCATAAGCTCAAATTCAAACCAGTCATTAGTTGGCCTTATCAGATATCATAAGAATTTTCAAACATATGTTTAATCACATTTTCCAAAGAGGAAGTATTTTTTCTATAGTTGTTTTTATAAATGATTATGAATTATGCTACAGGACATGTCAATAAATTAATATTTATATTCTTTTGTTAGTTGATAGCAGGGATCACAGCGGTTCATTAGTTTAATTTTACGTAAGAAAGGGGATTTTTCCCCTTTTTTTGTGTGTTATACATTTTTTTAGCTTGCTTTATACAAAGAAAATTAAAGATTGAATGATAGCTAAAAAATATCATAGTGTATAGAACATAAATTCGAAAAATTATTATTCACAATAGTAAGAAAATTATAAACAGATATTTTTTTCAAATACGCAATTTGCTAATATGTGAAAATGAACCTTAAAATCCAAATTAATTATACTTTATCCAACTATTTTTAGTTGAGAAGTTTACTATTATATTTTTGGTTAGCATTTTTTTGGTTTACCAATTTTATTATTTGGTTGAAACTTTAATTTTTTTATTTCTTGATAATTCTACAATTTTTTTAGAAAGTTATTCCTTTTGGTTGAAAATTCAACTGTTTTGTTGAAAATTCATCTTTTTGGATTAAAAACTCAAATATTTCAGTTGAAAATAAACTTTTTTTGTTGAAAATTCAACAATTTTGTTAAAGGTTCATCCTTTTTGGTTCAAAATTAAACTATTTTTGAAGAAAATTACACTATTTAGTTGAAAATTATTATTTTTTTTTTAATTCATGATGTCGGGTTTACAATTTATCTGTTTTGTCGAAAATTCATATTTTTGTGTGGAAAATTCAACTATTTTTTTTTAAAATCGTCTTTTTGGTTTTAAAATTCATCTCTTTTGGTAGAAATTTTTTCTTATTTTTGTTCAAAGTGAACTTTATTGTTAAAAATTTAACTGTCTTCTAAAAAGTTTGTCTTTTTAGTTAATGTTCAATTTTTTATAAGAATTCGACCATTCACGAATGTTTCGAACATTCAGTTAAAAATTCATTCTTTTTCGTTGACAATTCAACTTTCTTTGTAGAAAATTCGCTTATTTGGCTGAAAAATTCTACAATTTGCTTGAAAATCGACTTTTTTGTTGAAAAATTCAACAATTTTAGTAAAGATTCATCCCTTTTGTTTTATAATTTAACTATTTTTGTATAAAATTTCATTATTTGGTTGAGAATTAATTTTCTGTTGAACATTCATTATTTTAAGTTCAAAATTCAACTGTCTTGTAAAAAATTCGTCTTTATTGGTTGAAAATTTAACAAATTTGTTGAAATTTTGTTTCTTTCTTGACTGCAAAATTTGTTTTGGTTGGAAATTCAACTATTTTGTTGAAAAATCGTCTTTTTGGTTTGAAAATTCATCTCTTTTGGCAGAATTTTTTTCTTATTTTTGTTTAAAGTAAAATGTATTGTCAAAAATTTAACTGTCTTCTAAAAAGTTCATTTTTTTAGTCAATATTCAATCTTTTTTTTTGAAAATTCGAACATTTACGAATGTTTCGAACATTTAGTTGAAAATTAAACTTTTTTTTGTCAAAAATTCGCCCACTTGGCTGAAAAATTCTACAATAAAATTGAAAATCTACTTTTTTGCTGAAAATTCAACAATTTTAATTATAATTCATCCCTTTGTTTCATAATTCAACTATTTTTGTCGAAAATTGACCATTTGGTTTAAATTAATGTTTTATTGAAAATTCATAATTTTGGGTTAAAAATGCAATTGTTCTGTGGAAAATTCGTCTTTATAGGTTGAAAATTCCACAATTTTGTTGAAATTTTGTTTCTTTCTTATCTGGAAAATCTTTTTCGGTTGGAAATTCAACTATTTTAATAAAAAATCGTCTTTTTTGTTTGAAAATTCATTTCTTTTGGTAGAAATGTCATCCTTTTTGGTTATAAGGAAATTTGGTTGTTGAAAATTCAATTTTTTTTATAGAAAAATCTTCCTTTTGCTGAAAAATTCAACAATTTGATTGAAATTGTTTTTCGGTCCTAACTAAAAAACCTTTTTTGGTTTGAAAATTCATCTCTTTTCATAGAAATTTGGTTTAGTTGAAAATTAATCTTCTCTAGTTGAAAAATTTTATTACTTGGTTAAAAAATTTAATTCTTTTGTTGAAAATTCGATAATTTTGTTAAAAAGTCATACTTTTTTGTTTAAAATTCAACTGGCTTGTTGACAATTCATATTTTTGGGTTGAAAACTAAATTATTTTATTGAAAATAAACTATTTGGTTGAAATTTCAACTACTTTAAGAAAAATTCATTTTTTGTTTAAAGATTCATCTCTTTGGTGGAAAAATTAAAATGTACATCTTTTGTGGAAGAATCGTTCTCTTGTGTTGAAAATTCAACTATTTTGGTAGTAAATTCAATTACTTAGCTGCAAATTAATTTTTGTGTTAAAAATACATAATTCCAGCTTGCAAATTCAATTTAAAAAAATAGAATTTCGTCTTTTTTACAGGAGAATTCAACAATTTAATTGAAAAATTGTTTTCTTAACTGGGAAATCTTTTTTTGTTCGAAAATTCATCTCTTTTGAAAGAAATTGCATCTTTTTTTATTAAAATGCAACGGTTTAGTTGAGAATTTATCTTTTTGGGTTAAAATATTAATTACTGGACTAAAAATCTAATTCTTTTGTTGAACATTCGATTGTGTGATTAAAAGTTGAACTACTTTGTTAGAATTTTTTTTTTTGAAAATCCGTTTTTTTGTTTGTAAAAAATTAAACTATTTAGTTAAAAATTAATCTATTTTGTTGAGAATGAAATATTTTTACTTAAAATAATGTCTGAATTATGTCTATGAATAATGTCTTAAATTTCTGTTAATTATTCTTGACAAATCAATGAAAAACGTTTTAAAAACGAGGAAAAAGAGAAAATTGGATCAAAATTCTCGATTTTAGGTATGGTAGGGAATTTTTCAAATTTAAATGAGAAAAATGGGAAAAGAGGCATAAATACTTTTGCGTGGAAAAATAAAAATAAAATGACTTTACCTTGAATCCCCTTTAACCGAGTATTCAAATCAAAAATTATACTTTTTAATTAAATTATGAATAAATTAGAGGGTAATTACCATTCTTTCATGTTCTGCGCTAATTTATTGAAAATGGAAATTTCGAGCTTGATGAAAATCTAATTTAAAAATGAAAAATTAATTTCTTCTAATTGTAGAGGGTATACAAAAAAATAATAAAATAGAGGTCTAAAGTAAATATTAATCTTCGCTTATTAACTTCTGTGTGCCCAATTATTAGGATTATCTAAAATAAAAATATTCAAAGCTCTGTAAATAAAATTTATTTTACATAGTCACTGCTTTTTTGAATAATTTATTTTGTGTTCATAATTAATATGTGTCATTTTTATTAATGAATTAAAAAATTAATAAGAAACCGTAAGAGATCTCAGATTGTAAAACAAATCAATGAAAATTTGTATTTATTTCTTCAGTACACGTAAGGCTATAAAAATTGGCCTTTAAGAAGCTGTAAACGCCAATAGCTGGCTGCAAATAGACCATTTCGATGAGGTTCATATATATAGTTAAAGTGATAAAACTCTTCTAAAAATCGTTTCGCAATCTATCTCTACGTTCTGTTGAAGGAAAAGATTATTTTGCTGATATGTCCTGACCAATAACTTTTTTATTTTTCATATTTGTCAATTTTATTTTCTCTCAAATCCACTATTTCAAAAAAAGATTTTTTCATTTTAATTGCGGCTGTTAATGGATTACGAAGTAAAATAAGACATGAACAGTGGCAATTACAATTATATGAACAATTTTTTGCATAAATGGGCTCCAGAGACCCCTAGATTTTTTTTTTGACACTAAAAGGTACATTTTTTGCATAGTAATTTTAGAAAAAGCCTTTTTTTGATCACCCTAATACATGTATAATACATGTATTCAATAAAAGGCACATAGAAGTTCCTCCATAATAAATCTGGACTCCCGCGTTGAAAATTGCACATAAATAAGCCCACTCAGTGGATCTAAAACCTTGTTTGATAATCCAATAATGGACTACCATTTGGAAATAAATATCATGTGGATTCCCAAATGAGACCCCATACGGATTTTCAAACGAAAGCATTTTTCGGTAAAGAGGAACACAAAGTGAAATAATATTTTCCTTCTTCATATTAGGGTTACGATAAAAATTTACTTATAAGGAATTTTGCCTACCTATCTTCCTAAAACTGAATCAATGACATTTGCACTGAAAAATCAGTGGTTTTTACATTGTCACTGGTTGAATTAGTGAAAATTTTCATAGAAATAAATCGGTAATTAAACAAAAACCATTAGATGTTATTTGTTCATAATTTTTTAACAATTTTAGGTGACGGTAGCGTTTTGGACCAAAAATTAGTATTTTAAATGGAAAATTATTATCTTTGAACGAAAGCATTTTTATTGCCCGAATCGTGAACGTATGGAGTCTAAAAGAGTATAATATAAATTCAAATCTTTTCTGAGTTGAATATAATTTAGTCTTCGGAACGCGTGGTGTGGTCCCGGTAAATAATTCCAAATATGGCCAGAATCGAAACTTTTTTAACCTGAATGAATAATGTTTTCTGTCGTTAACGTTTTAATTCATATGCACCTCAACTATTTGCATCTTACTTCAATCCTGCTTAATCCCAAGATGATTTCTGCCAATGAATAAATTTGGTTTAAAGCGTACTCAAGTCAATCCCAAATAATTCCTCTGAAGACCAAATTCACAACACTTTAAAATCAAACGAATGTCCTTTTTGCCATATTTTAAATCATTTTAATCCACATCTTCTTACCATAGTTATGGTCACCAGGTAGCCGACGCAGGTGTTGTGATCTTGAGTTGTTTCTAGTGTAACATGCAAGTCTGAATAGGAGAATGTAAAAAGATTCCGCCCCCAAAAGAATACGCTGGTCAGGTGAGGAGGTGAAAATAGAATACGTTTATAGGTGAAACGATAAACTCGGAGAGCACCTGTATGACGGAAGAAGGAGTAAAGGAGGTCTGGACCGGAGAAGACCAAAGAATCCAAAAATAGAGAGGACGACTTTGTGGAAAGATGAAAGAGTGTTTGTGCTCACGGAAGATCTTTCCAGACGTTAATAAGTAAATCCCACTGTAAGCTTTCTAAAGACAGTGAAGAAAGGACAGTAATTATTATTGTCAATCAAAAATGGCTTTGTAATTTGTCCAACCCGCCTCTCATTTGATTTTGTAGAGCGGAACCGTCTCGGTTTATAATAAAATGGTAGAGGTAACGGGTAAAATTTCAGAAACATGTAGGGACCATTGTCATAAGTCTTATGACGTAAGGCATGGGTGGATGAAATTCAAGGATATTTATTTTCATCTACGGAAAAAGTGCAAGTTTATTAGCGAGTGTATTGTGCTATACAAAGTGAATAAGTAAAAAATGCGACAATTTGTGTAGCACCAAAGATTTTGGTAGCACGAATGTTTCCGTATCTCCAAAAATACGGATATGCTCAATAACGAGAAATAGAGACAAGCTATCCTTCACATTGAGCCAACTTAGGAATAACCATTGGTTGAATTCCAGCCCTATGGTGTTTCTGGACAGGCTCTTTAGGATCCGGAATATATGTGTAACATTAGTGGAATGATCTAGGAACCTACAATCAATTAATTGCAGGCAGGTTTTTGGTCTGCCCGAGAACCAAGACATAGTGAAATCAAAATTTAAATATGAGACAAAGGCAGGATCTTTCTTTTACTGTAGGGCAAAATGAAGCATTCTTCTATCTTTGTTCAGTCGAATCATTGTAAAAGCAGAATTCCCCTTTCAGGGCATCATCATTGCGTGTATCACTTTAGACTCGAGGTGTCTTGTTCGAATAGCACAGCTTCATGCATTTAACTTAAATCTAGATAAAATGTTTCTGTGTTGAGGCTTCACTAGTGATCTTTTTTTAGACTTGTGGATGACAATGGGTATTTTTCATTTGTTTCATAATGTAGTTATAAACTGTTTGCGATGTTTTGATATCCTGGGGTTTTATGTCAGTTTTATCCGTAAGAAAATGATCCAAGAATGTAACAGGTTTTATATATATATATATATATATATATATATATATAATTAAAAACAAAGTTAAACAACCACCGCAGGGTACCACTAAGAGCAACTGCCATCTTGAAAAAATGTCAATGGCCCCCAGTAGAACCGCGGTAAAATACACCTATGGCCACGTCTCACATCCGTGAGATGGGTGGTCACAGGGCACGACGAAATCACAACGACAGGCCGGCGAAACCCTCGTGTGTCTTGAGGACACGAAGCGACCCAAGGATGACAGCTTTCTGCATCCATCTCGCAAGAGCCTTGGCATATTTTTGGCACGCGGGTATGGCTTTAAGGTTACGAACCAGCGATAATTTCACACCTCCGAGAGCACCTATCACAAGAACAATCACTCGTACCGAATATTTTGGGTACAGTCGAAGCAGCTCTCTTTTAAGGTCTTGATATCTCTCCTCTTTTTCTTTCTCCTTTGCAGTGATGTTGTATTCGGATGGAGCCGAGAATTCGATCACGAATATAGTTCGTTTCTCGAAGTCTTGGAGAACAATGTCAGGCCTCGAGTGCGCAACGGAGACTGCTGCCCGAAAATCGTAGTTCCAGAAAATCTGGCACTTCTCGTTTCGGACAATTGACTCTATATCCCCTGGAGCGTTCGGCAGGGCAGGGTCGCGACCAACACCGTAAGAGCGACAAAGGTGGTAATAAAGTACTCTTAGGGCCGCATTATGTCTATAGATATACGTTGTTCCTGCGTGGGTCGGACACCCCGATAGTATATGTTCTAGGTACTCAGCGTGTGCATGACACGCTCTGCACCTATCACTGGGAACTTCTTGACATAAAATGCGGGCGCGGTATGCTAAGGTGGAGATTACACCGTCCTGGCATGCGAAAATAAAGCCCTCTGTACCTGAATTGAGCCCTGATGATTTGAGGAAAGCAAAAGTTTGCTCCTTCGACAAGGACTGTTTTTCTACATTTCTGTGAAAGTTTCCGTGCATTTGCTTGTCGAGTAGCTCTTGGTGAAATTTTCCAACCTCTGCTTTCTTTACTTCGGCTTTTAGACGTGAAGCATCTAGATGGAGTAATGCACTTTCCTCACTTCTGATGTTAAAATTCAGGCCAAGGGTCTCGGCAGCTTGCTCCGCGGCTTTGTAAAGGAACGCCCCTTCGCCAATCATCTCGTGGTTTCTGACCATCTTTAGGAGAGGATCTCTGCCATTCGCAACGATGTAAGCTGTACTCAAAACAATTCGGTTATGAAGACACTGGAGATTCAGAAGTCCGCGTCCGCCTTGCTGGCGTGAAATGTATAATCGCGGAACTGACGAATTGATATGCAAGCTTTTATGCATATGCATGATCTTACGCGTGGTGACATCAAGGGCCTTAAGCTCGTTCTTCGTCCATTGAACCACCCCAAACGAGTAGAGTAGAACCGGGACGGCAAGCATGTTAGTCGCAGATACCTTGTTCAACGCCGACAGATTGGAAGACCAAATCTGTCGAAGAAGATGCTTGTATCTGCTTCGGAGAGACTCCTTCACTGATGTTACGTCCTGAATGCGGCTTTGAGGCACGCCCAGGTATGTATAGGTCTCTCCAGTGTTAAGATGTCTAATAACACTTATATCCACAAGCTCAGGGTCCTTGGGAACGCCAGTAATCTTTCCTTTCTTCAAATGAATTTTGGCACACTTGTCCAAACCAAAGTCCATCCCAATCTCTCCTGTGTAGTTCTTGACGATATTTAAAGCAGTTTGAAGTCTGCTTTTACCAGCGGCATAGATCTTCAGGTCATCCATATAGAATACATGAGTGACCTTATGCTCACGCTGATTAGTGTCGCCACAGAGGTATCCAGGAGAATTTCGTAGTGCAAGAGATAGAGGCAAAAGTGTGATGCAAAAAAGCAAAGGGCTCATACTATCCCCTTGAAAGACGCCCCTCTGGAAGGTGACGTTGTTCGTCGTCAGACGATAATTCCTAGATGAGATGGTAAATCTAGTTTTCCAAAGAGGCATCAATCTCTCTATGCATCTCACTATGTGTGGATGTACCTTCAAGCTTTCCAACAGACAGATGATAAGTCTATGAGAGGTTGAATCAAAAGCTTTCCGGTAGTCAATCCAGGCCATTGACAGGACGCGCTGATGGACTGTAGCGTCTTTACAGACACACCTGTCAATCAGCAGGTTCTCTCGACAGCCTGCTACACCTTTTTTCGAGCCACGTTGTTCGTACATCTCTCGCCATACAGGCTCAATTCGTCGAACAATCCTGTTGTTTAGGATAGCTGTAAAAATCTTATACAGTGTGTTCAAACAAGTTATTGGCCTGTAATTCTCTGGTTTGGACAAGTCGCCTTTTTTCGGTAGGAGTATAGTGCGTCCTAACACTAGCCACTGCGGAATGGGCATCTCCGACTTTAAATATGAGGTGAATATGCGGGCCAAATGTTGGTGTGTAGAAGTAAACTTCTTCCACCAAAAGTTCTTGATACAATCTGGTCCAGCACCGGAAAAGTTCTTCGTGCCTCTAAGTGCTTTTTTCACCTCTTCGGCAGTGACTGATGGGCACTCCTCCTCAGATTTTATGAGGCTGTCGCAAAACTCCTTGAAGCGGATGATATTGTCAGTATCTTCCTTCAACTCTAGTGTTTTCGGGATCTTGTACACCTCTCTCCAAAAAGTCTCTACCTCCTTGGGCTTGGGAGGATTTTTTACAAAAACAGGGGGATCACTGAAGAGGCGCGATGGGTCAGCGAGAAACTGTTGATTCTCCCTGATCCATCTCTCCCTCTTCTGTATCCTCCTCCTTGCGTCAGATAACAGCCTTATTTTGTCAACAATATGCTGCTTGATTGTCAGCAGCTTTGACTTGTTCAGTGTGTGATTCAAGGTCCTTAGTTCTTGGGCGAACTTTCGAACCCTTTCCGTGAACGGTCTACCAGATGTTATGTAGTCAATCACACATTGAACACGGGACGCATTCTGTCTTGCCCATCCAATTTTCTTGTTCAGTTGATGCAAGCGTCTTCTTGTCTTTTGATCCATCGTCGGTTTGAGCCTTCGATTTGAATCAGCCAAAGCTCTCGCAGCACCATAAACTGAGCAATTGATGGTCCAGAGGTCGGACTCTTGCGAGATATCTCCACAAAGGGAGGCATCCATTTCAGCCAGATCTTGGGGCTTAAGAGGAACTTGCATGTTGATGTTCCTCCTTGTACTGAAATTGCCATCATCTTCAAGAAGGTGCCTACTTTCTGCGGTTGGTCTTAATGTCGTTTCATCTTCGTCTGCAGCTTGTTCAAGCAGCGGTTGAGGAAGCGCTCCGCGTACATATCCATTTTTGCGGAGGTAGTCGGCTTGATTTCGCAAAGACTGATGCGAAACGTGTTGAAGCTCTGGGTGTTTCTGGCACCACAGAGTATGCATACGCGCCATAAAGCCTCCACGAACAGGGATAATACTGGCATCGTAGCAGTCTAACACATCATTCTTAAGTTGATCCGTCCACTCAATGTGGGCGTTTCGCCGGTTCGTCGTTGTGTTTCCATCTAAATTATTTTCAGCACCCCGAACTCTAGGATGATCGGCATTGTTTGCCGATCCATTGTCGGGTGCTCTGCGCGTTCGATCGTTTTGAACCGCATCTACAACATTTTGGTGGTTTTTTGGTTTCATTGTTGTTCCCACGAGCAGCTAGGGAAAGGGTTCGTCCATCCTTGTAGAGCCCCGCGTGCAAGGATAAGGCTATTACTCTGAGACATCGCCCGATATCCCAGGGTCACCGTTAAAGACACCTCACCCAGGTGCCATGCAGCTTTCGGCACGGTTCGCACACCTTCGCTTAGGGGTTATTCCTTCGGGACCATCCCTG
>CAKNXH010064055.1:4268-18538 GCA_932178445.1 Andricus quercusramuli | reverse complement strand
ATATATATATATATATATATATATATATATATATATACAGGGTTTCGTATCAATTAAATACCGTTGTAGGAAAACAGTGGTTCTAGATTTACTATGACGTTGGGTAGAGATTTTTCACAGCAGAGGTCTACTTGGCGGCATCAGACCAATAAAGTTAGAAGAAGTAGCAAAGGATTTCACACCTTTGATTGAAAAGGAAATTAATTACCAGCGGTCGACCGAAAGTTGATTACTGAATTGTAGTTCGTTTGCTCATTGCGTCTTATTGATAGAGCTATCTATATACATGTGGCGAGGAACGAAGAAACCGAGTTTACAGCACCTTTTCAGCTTTTCGAGAAAATCGTGTTTCCGTGGGACGGGTCTCTGTGAGTGTTGAATAAACATCATATAAAAGGCATTATATTGGTTTCAATTTTGATCACACAGATTTGACCATAGGCTCATTCGATCTGGCTGTTATAGAATATCATCTACTTAGAAAAACGGGGGAAGTGCAGGACGAATTCTCAGATCACTTATGCTTCTCCAACTATTGAGGCATCTAGAAAAGTATGAAAATGTCTGGTTTATTCCTCTCTGACTGTAAGTGGAACCCCTAGAAACGATGATTTTGCGCTAGAGAAGCATTTCCGCATTCTGTAAAGCTTTTAAGTCTTGATGAAATAGGCAGCGCTGTGATCGTCAAAGGATTGAGATTACTAAAGAGATTAAACTTGGCGAATTAACTGGTGCTTATTTCATAGTGTCTTAGGGCAGCTTTGTAGTCTTGCGTAGGCAGTCAAGTATCAGTAGGATGGATCAAAGTTGAGGGAAGACAAAATTCACCGCGTATGCAATATTTCTGCAGTGAATAAGGAATTTTTGGATTCGAAAATTTCTTATATTGCTGATCGTGATATTTATCATCTTTTAATGAGACACGAGTGATTAAAATGGAGACTAATTGTACATGGAGGATTATTGCTGAAGAACAAGTTTGCAACCATGCAGAAGGGCTCAAGAAGTTGAAGGTGGTTGGAAACAGGGAGATTTTTGATGACATCAATCTCACTGAAGATATTGGGAAATATTGAGAGGGCCAGGGAGGTGAAGTCTCTAGGGAAAATCTATTTATCAAACGGATACAGTAGAAAAGTTCCTCTTGATCTTCTTCTTCATGGGTCGTTAATTTGCTAATGAAGTAGCCATCTAAGAGTGGGAAACAACACATTCGCAGTGAAACAAAAGATGCTACAGAACTTGTAAATTGGATAGGTACGAGTGCATCACCGCTGGAAGAAAACAATAGTCATATGTCTACGTAAACCGAGTCGGTGGAGAATTGAAGTGCCAGTTATTTTCTTGGTCACTTGGACAATCTCAAACTCGGGTTCTTGTTGAAGTATATTTAGTGGTTGCGATGAGTGAGAATATGGTTTCAGCGATTTATAAAGACTGGTGTTACCGTATTTTCTAGCGGAATGCCAAGGGCACTTGCTTGATAATCAGGTGAGGGAAAGAACAACGATTAGGGAGAAAAGAGGCATCTCACTCAACAGATATACAAAAGAAATTGATTTAATTACAGATTATACAAGAAATTTCTGCTAGAACTCAGCAAAAAAAGCAATTTTTTCGACTGCCTGGTCCCTGTAATTAGCAAGACCGATAGGTGGATCAAAGGATTTGTTCTGGCAGTTATTCTCAAGATTCGGAAGTTGGAAGGCGCAAGGATCCCGACATCCAGATAAGATCTAAGGCCAGTGGGAGGAATGAAGGAGAGAAGTCTCCAGGAAATACACGGTGGGAGGATGATAGAGTGTTGTGCACGTGGAAGATCTTTCTCCATGTGACAAGTGTTTTCGATGTTTCTAAATTATCATCATCTTCAACATCCTACATCACCTATTTGGGTGACTCTATTTGTGATGTACAAAGAACTCCCAGCTCTCCGTACAGAGGGAGTATGCTAACGATATGAAAACCCATCCATCAGAGTCTCGAACCTGTCGCTATTATTGTAAACAAATTCCGAGATGTCTCTGTGACTGAGTCAATTATAATACAAGGAAAACGTTTTTATTTTGCCCGAATCGTCGACGGTGGTTTGAGGTCGCGCTGTTCTAGACGGTAATATTGTGATCTAGCGTTGTTCATAGAGTATCATGTAAGCCTGAATAGGAGAGGTTGAGAATATCCCGACCATCAAGGAATACCTTGGCCAGATAGGGAGGTGAAAATAGAGTTCCTTTGTAGGTCAGACGAAGAGCTCGGAGAATACTTAAATAACTTAACAAGGGGTGAAGAAGGTCGGGATCGGGGAAGACCAAGAAATCCAAGAATAGACAGGACGACGTTGTGGAAAAATGAAAGACCTTTCCCAACAATAATGAGTAAAAACCATGGTAAAGTTTACAAACATGGTGAATAAAGGACAATGGAATATTGTTTTTAATTAAATGTGGCTTTGTAATTTTTCCGCCCTGTCTTCCGTTCAGTTTTCGGCAGTGGAACTGTCCCGGTTGGCAACATTAACGTTTTACACAAAAGATTGGTACTTTAAAACAAAATAATTGTAACTTGAACAATAATTAGAATCTTTCAATAATTTTGGATTATGTTAGTGTTTTTGGTTGGAAACTGATTTTTTTCATTTTGCTTTTAAATAGAATAAGATTATGTTAGCGTTATACACAAAAAATGAGGTATTCAAGTTATTTTAACGTTTTTCAAGGAAAATCGATTGTCTCAAACGAAAATAATTGGAAGAAGATTTATAATTCTGATCAATTTTCTGTTATACTGTACTTTTGAAAAAAAAAATAGATATCAAAGAAAATTCACAAATTTCAAAAACTTCAGTTAATGTTGGTGTGTTTCACTTGGAATTGGTATATTCAAACAAAAAAGAATTATAATTAAATCTAATGATTTTTGTTTACAATAATAAAATTTAAAAGCTTGACAAATTTCTGAATGTTTCAGTTTTTTTCGTCAGAAATTGAAATTTCTATTAAAAACCATTAGATTTTAAAGAAGAATCATAATTGTTTAACAATTTCAAGCTATGTGGGGTATCACATTGAAAATTGGTATTTTCAAACAAGAATCATTATAATTTGAACTAGACTTCAAATCTTTTAACAATTTTGGATTATTTCAGTATCTTTTGTGTGAGATTATTGGTATTTTTTATAATAAATTACTAGATTAAAAAAAATATTTACAATTGTTCAACAACTTTATGTTAACATTTCCACTTTTTGTCAAATTTTCAATCAGAGAGAGAAAGGTTAATCCTGAAATAATTTGAACAATTAAACAAATTCCTAAGATTGAACCAAAATTTCATAAAATATTAATATTAATAAATATTGATAATTAATATTTCATTAATGTTAATAAACATAATTGTCTAAACAATTTACTATTATTGTTAATAATATTATCTTTGAATAATGCTGGAAATTGCGTTTTTTTCTGAAATTTTGAACTTTTTGTTCACTTTTCACATGGAGTGAGTTAATATTTGATTTAATATAGCAAAATTATTATTTAAACAAATTATAATTTTCTATAGCTATCTTCTTCTATATTAATACTAAATAGTTGGAATTTTTTTACTTTTGTCCATTTTTCAATTGGAGTGGAGTAACAATTGATTCAAGCCAACAAAAATGATTGTTTAAACAACTGATTAATTTTGTTAATAATATTCTCTTTGCTTAATGGTAGGAAGTTGCGGCTTTTTCTGAAATTTTTAACTATTTGTCTATTTTTCACTTGAGACGACCTGATAATTATTCAAGTTGAGCAAAAATAATCATTTAAACAAATTATTACTGTTGATAACTTGTTCATCTATATTAATGCCAGATAGTTGCGGTTTTTTTTCTGAAATTTCGAACATTTAGTGATGTAATAATGAATGCAAGTTGATAAGAATAGTTGTTTAAACAATTTATTATTGTTTATCACTATTTTCTCTTAGATAAGTGTTGTAAAGTTGCGGTTTCTTCTAAAATGTTCAGCTTTGTTTTGCCTTTTAAGTTATGAAAAAATGATAAACATTATAGAGAAACATATTTTAAACAATCTTTCTTTTCCGTGAATACATTTTTCTTTGGGGGGAGGGGGCTGATATCAAAATATACAATGAACAATTATGTTTGTTAACTTGCATTATTTATTACTGTACTGACGGAGAATTCGAATTTTTTTTTGAAACATCCTATTGTCTATACATACATATATTGTACAAAATATTATATATTATATTAAATCTGAAGTTAAGACATCAATTTTCATCAATTATCAAAAATAGTGTCGCTTTTTTTATTATTCAAGATAATAGGTGCTACAAAGTACAATAATGTTGTAATAATAAACTTTATATTTTAATTGAAAAATTGCAGAAGACATAACAAATGGTCTTTGTTTTCCAGTATTTCTCAACTTTTATATGGGAAAAGTAATGCTTTTGGTTTACCGAATGAAATTGCATGAAAGGTATTATTTTTTTCAACTCAGAGCAATTTGTCATCATTAAAAAGCTTTTATCCGATAAAGATACTTTTTTATAGATACATAACTAGAATGCAGCTTTTTACGACTCTCGAGAAAGTTTTTATAAGGCTGAAGAAATAAATTACCAATAGTCGCAGAAAAAGAATGATATTGAGATGGCAGGTCTTGAATTTCAAACTACGTAATGACGGCAATGACACCGACTTACGTCTGTTCACGACGTTATATTTTATTTTATATTTTCTTCCTTGTAGTTTCTTGTTCGTCTCCACTTAAAATTCCAAAGGTAGGGTGGAGAAAACGCTCAATATGGCCTTATGTAACTTTTTTTCTTCCCTCCAACTACGTGTCCTGTATGAAAAATGAGCCAGGGGATCCTTCATTCGAGTATATAACTTTAAATAGGGGTACATAAATAAAAAGTGGATGTAGTCCAACTAAAATCTAATTTATATGCTGTAAACATTTTGCTTTAGATGAACCACAATTTGAAGAATGGTATTAATTTTCTATAAAAAAGAGGAATTTATAACAAAGTTCATGCATTTTCAACCTGAAAAGATCGATCATGTATTTATCTTGCGCTTTAGGCTCGGTTTCTCTAGGGGTTTACACTTCGTTTTCGACTAAGATGAAAAGAAAAAGTTTATTTGAAAATATTATAAAATTATCAAAACCTCTACGTATGAAGTGATTATTAAATTTGTTAAAGAGGAGATCTAATTTACTTAAGGTTCTATCAACCTTAAGGAACACATTCTCATCCAGACACTCGCACTTCGCGCTCGATATTTGATTTGAAAATATTATAATATGATATTATATTATTATTTAAATTTCAAATTAACATCAAAAATTTAATTATATTATAATATCTGATTATTTTTTTCGTGGCCAATCTAATAGCTTCATTCTTTTAAAAGTTATCGTGCTGAAAAAATAATAATCTACAGACAAACAGACAGACAAACAGACATGCAAACTGACAGACAGACAAACTGACGGACAAATAAACAGACAGACAAACAAACAGACAAGCATACAAAGAGACAGATGAATAAACAGACAGATAAACGGACAAAAAGACAAACAAACAGACATACAAACCGACAGACAAACAGACAGACTAACAGACAGACAGACAAATTGACAGACAAATAAACAGTCAGACAAACAAGCAGACAAACATACGAACAGACAGACAAATAAATAGACAGATAAACGGACAGACAAACAGACAGACAAACATACAAATAAACAGACAGACAAACAGACAGACTAACAGATAAACAGACATACAAACATACAGACAAACATATATACAAACATACATACAAACAGACAAACAAACAGAAAAACAGACATACATACAAACAGACATACAGATAAACAGACAGACAAACATACATACAGACAAACAGACATACATTTTTTAAAAACCTGTTTTTTGGGTTCAGGGGGTCTCAAAACGTGAACATTTTACAAAAACCGGTGGTGTCAAATTTTAAACAAATCTAATACCTTATTATAGGATGAGAATGTAAAAACGAATTTTTATTAAAAAAGTTTAGTTTTAAAATAAATAGTTTAAGTTGTAAACAAATAGTTTAATTTTCTACCAAGTTAATTGCATTTTGAACCAAAAATATGAATTTTGATCGAAAAAGTTAATTTTCAGCCAAATCTTTTAATTTTCCATTAAACTGTTGAATTGATTTTAATTGTACAATTAAAACCCATAGAATATAACGAAAAAATATGAATTCTCAACCAAATAGTTGAAATCTTCAAACATTTTTTAACCAAATTTTTAAACCAAAATTTTTTAACCAGGAAGAATGACTTTTTAACTAAAATGACGGATCTACCATGAAAAAATAAATTTTTCAAGTAGACGGTTCAAAATTCAATCCAAATGATGAATTTTCCACTAAAAAGATGAATTTTCAAACAGAAAAATAAATTTTCAACAAAATTGACCGACTTTCAACCATGCAGCTGAATTTTTAACAAGAAAAAAAGCATTAATTCTCAAGGAAAAATATAGGGGAGATCACCCTAAAGTAGATAATGATCCTACAGTGGATCTAATCCAACTAAAATCTAATTTATATGCTGTAAACATTTTTCTTCAGATAGAGGACAATTTGAAAAATGGCAAAACTTGAGATATTTTCTTAAAAATCTAACAAATCGAATTTTTATGCATATCGCCCCCAAATTTGTTCGAATTCTCAAGAAAATTCACGCGTTTTTTGTTTGTTTAAAATAATATTTGTAGCAAGCACCATGAGTTAAATAAACACGTATTTCTCCCATAAAAAAGACGTTTTTGTAAATTTTATTCAAAATCGTCAATATTAGGTGAGTCGAGTTGAAACTAAAAATTTCTTTTTACAATTCGTTATGGAATACAGATGAATAATTTTTTTTATTATTACCCCTATAAGTCTGTTTTATAGGGTCCCAAAAAAACCCATAAGTGAGAAATTTAGTTTTGCAAGTTCCTTCCGCTAATTATGACTTTTTAAAGGTTTCTTATATACAAGTTGATTCTAATACGTAAAATACTACTTTGTATTAATAATTAGACATCGACACAAATTGTTTAAACAATTTATCATTTTTCAAGGAATTTTCTCTTAGAATAAAGTTAGAAAATCGCGATTTTTTTCGAATTTTTCAACTTTTTAATTAGATCGAGGAAATGTTATTGAAAATTGATCTTTTTTAGTTGGAAATTCAAGTACTTGGTGAAAATTTATGTATTTTGTTGCAAATCCCTTTTTTTTTAGAAAATTATTCTGCTTTATTCTTCTTAGTTGAAAAATCAACTTTTTGGTTGAAAATTCAACTATTTTGTTAAATGTTCAACTTTGATCCTGAAAATTGATTTTTGTTGTTGTAGACTCATAACTTGCGTTGAAGTCATCCTTTTTTGTTACAAATTTTTTATATAGAAATTTGATGTTGAAAATTTGGTCAAAAAAATGTTTGAGGATTCAACTATTTTGCTGAAGATTCTTTTTTTTTTATTAAATTCGATTGTTTTTAATTTTCAAATGAAAATATTGTTTCAGTTAAAAAATCAACTAAGCTTGGTTTAAAGTTGAAGTGATACTACTTCATACTAATAATGAGATATTGACACAATTTGTTTAAACAATTTATTATTATTCTTAGCAATTTTCTCTTAGAATAAACTTAAAAAATCGCGATTTTTTCCGAATTTTTAAACTTATTTTCCACTGTTCAATTAGATCGCAGAAAAATGAAATAAAATTAACAAAAGCAATTTTTTGAACAATTTAATATTTATAATATTTATATATTTAATTATATATATTTATAATAATAATATTTAGAATAAGCCTAGAAAGTTGCAGTTTTTCTACATTTTTTTAATTTTTCCAACTTTTAAATTATAATGAGGTAATAATTAATTCAAGTTGATAGAAATAATTGTTTGAACAATCTCTTATTATTTATAACAATATTCTCGTAGAATAATGCTAGAAAGTTGCAGTTTTTTTTTAGAATTTTCTACTCTTAGCCCATTTCTCAATTAGAGTGAAGTAATAATTAATTCTTGTTGACGAACATAATTGTTTAAACAATTTATCAGAATTTTAATTATATTCTCTTTGAATAATGTTAGAATGTCGTGTTTTTTTCTGAAATGTTGAACTTTTATCTACTTTTTACTTAAAATCTGGTAATATTTAATAAAATTTAACAAACATAATTGTTTAAACAAATTATTATTGCTCCTGCCCTATAGCAATGCTAGATAGTTGTGGTTTTTCTGAAATGTTCAATTTTTCGTCCGCTTTTCAATTAGCATGTGGTAATGATTAATGAAATTTAGCAACAATCATAATTGTTTGAACAAGTAGTTATTATTTTTAATAATATTCTCTTAGAATAATTTTAGAAAGTTGTGGTTTTTCTGGAATATTTAACTTTTTGTCTGCTTTTCGCTTAAAATATGGTCATAATTAATAAAATTAAACAAGCATAATTGTTTAAACAAATTATTATAATTTTTAATAATATTCTCTCTGAATAATTTTAGAAAGTTGTGGTTTTGCTCGAATGTTCAACTTTTTATCTACTTTTTACTTAAAATCTGGTAATAATTAATGAAATTTAAGAAACATAATTGTTCAAACAAATGATATAATATTATTTATAATATTAAATTAATTAATTCAATCAAATTTTAATATTCTTTAAATAATATTAGAAAGTTGCGATTCTTTCTGAAATCTTCAACTTTTTGTCTACTTTTTACTTAAAATATTGTAATATTTAATAAAATTTAACAAAAATAATTGTTTAAACAAATAATTATTCTTGCCCTATAGTATTGCTAGATAGTTGCGGTTTTTTTCTAAAATTTTCCACTTTTTGTCAAATTTACACTTAGAGCAAGGTAACGATTGATAAAATGTATCAAACATAATTATTCAGAGAAATTGTCATTGTTTATAACTATCTTCTATACTAATGCTACATAGTTATAGTTTTTGTTGTTGAAATTTCTAACTTTTCGTATATTTTTTACTTAATAAGATAATGATTATGTAAGTTGACAAAAATAATCGTTTAAACAATTTATTATGGTCTATTTATTTATATTATATATAATATATTATTATATTCATATTTTGCTTATATTATTTTATCCTCTTCAAGTAACACTAGAAAGTAGCGGATTTTTCTGAATTTTTCAACTTCTCTTCGACTGATTAGTTAGAAAGGAATAATAAATATTTTAATTTAAACAAAAAGGTTCTTAGTAACTTCTTCAAGGGAAAAGTTACATTCCATATGATCCTTATAGAAAATTTAAAGAATATTTCAAATATCTGTTTTAATTCAGAAAATTATATTCACAAGAAAGAGAACGATTGTTTAAAAAATGATTTACTTTAATGTTCATTTATTATTTGTTCATAACTAAAAAGCTTAAGAACAATTGAAAATTTCAGAAAAAACCGCAACTTTCTAGCAATTATCTAAGAGAAGATAGGTGTGAACAGTCATAATTTGTTTAAACAATTATGTTTCTTGAATTTTATCAATTTTAAACTTGAATTAATTTTAAACATAAATATTTAAACTAAGTGAAAAATGGACAAAGATTGAATATTTCAGTAAACCACCATTTTCTAGCATTATTGAAAGATGATATTATTTTAGATAATAATAGATTGTTTAAAAAATTATATTTGTCAACTTGAATCAATTATCACTTTACTCTAAGTGAAAAGTTGACAAAAAGCCAACAATTTCAGAAAAAACCGCAACTTTGTAGGATCATTTAAAAGAAGAATATTATTAAAAATAGAAATAAATTGTTTGAACAACTATGTTTGTCATCATATTAATAGAAAATTTATCTCTTCAGTGTAAAATTTAATAATTTTCTTCAAAATTCGTATTTTTTGATTGATAATTAATTTTCTTCACTACAAATGTAACCATTCCATTTTTGGTTGAAAATCGTTATTTAAAATGTAAAGTTGATCTTTTCAGGCTAAAAATTCTCACATTTTGTTGAAAATTTGTCTTTTTTGGAAGAAAATTTACCTTCTTGGTTAAAATATCTATTATTAGGGGAGACCACCCTAAATTAGATAATGATCTTACATTAGATAATCATTAATTAAAAATACTAATGGATGTTAAATAATTAATTTAATGTACCTGTAATTAATAGTTAGGACACGACACTTGTTATTATATTAAAATAATGATTGATTATTTCACTTATATTTGTGCTGATAATTGTGGATTATATACTTGTAGGATTATTATTTACTGTAGGGTGGTTTAATTTCAGTTAATTAAAATTTGTATGTCATATAAACAAAATTTCAACCAAGAAGGTTAATTTTATTCAGAAAAAATTAATTTTTAATTAAATATATGAATTTTTAAACTAAGAAGATCAATTTTCAATTTAAAATATCATTTATTAACTAAAAATGGAAATGTTACCAAAAAATACGAATTTTTAGCAAAATTGTTAAATTTTCTACTAAAGAGATGAATTTTGCATTGAAATGATGACAAACATAATTGTTTAAATAATTTATTATTATTTTAAATGATATTATGTTTGAATCATGCTAGAAATTAGCGTTTTCTTCTGAAATATTCAACCTTTCGTCCATTTTTCATTAATAGAGAGGTAACAATTATTAAAATGTAACAAACATAATTGTTTAAACAACTTATGTCTGTTTATAACTGCTTTTTCATAACTTTCTTGCTAGAAAGTTGCGTTTTCTGAAATTTTTTACTTTTTTCAGATTTTTAGTTATGAAGAAATAATAAATAAACAATAAAGATAATCATTTTTTAAACAATCTCTTTCTTCTTTGTGAATATATTTTTCTGAAATAAAACAGATATTTCAAATATTCATAAAATTTTCTATAAGGATGGTAATGAATTTAAATAAATAAATGGCCTTTTATGAATGGTTTTAACAATTGTGTTTGTTAACTTGCAATAATTATTATCCCACTAAGTAGAAAGTGGACAAAAAGTTGAAAATTTCAGAAAAAACCGAACTATCTAGCATTTCTATAAGACAGGAATGATAATTATTTGTTTAAAGGATTTTGTTTATTAAATTTAATTAAATATTACTAGATTTTAAGTAAAATGTAGACAAAAAGTGGAACCTTCAGGAGAAAACCGCAACTTTCTAAAATTATTCAAGGAAAATATTATTGAAAATAATAATTTGTTCAAACAATTATTTTTGTTTAATTTCAATAATTATTACGAAATTTTAATTGAAAAGCACACAAAAAGTTAAATATTACAGAAAGAACCGCAAGTTTCTAACATGAGTGAAAGGGAATATTATTAAAAATAATAATAATAATTAATTTAAACAATTATGCTTGTTAAATTTAATTAATTATCACTAGATTTTGAGTTGAAAGTAGACAAAAAGTTTCATATTTCAGAAAATAACCGCAATTTTCTAAAATTATGCAAAGAGAATATTAGTGAAAATAATAATAATTTGTTTAAAGAATTATGTTTATTAAATTTCATTGATCAATACCACATTCTGATTAAAAATTAGAAAAAAGTTGAACATTTAAGAAAAAAACGCAACTTGCTAACATTATCCAAAGAGAATATTATTAAAAATTATAATAATTAGTTTAAACAATTATGTTTGTTGAAATGAATGAACTATTACGTACTATCATTGAACAGTGGTCCGAGAGTGGAAAATTTCAGAAAAAACTGTAACTTTCCAGCATTATTCTAAGAGAATCTTATTATAAGTAATAATAAATTGTTTAAACAATTACTTCTTCTAAATTTATTTCATTATTTCCTTGATCTAATTAAAAAGTTGAAAATAAGTTGAAAAATTCGGAAAAAATCGCGATTTTCTAACATTATTCAAGGAGAAAATTGCTTAAAACAATGATAAATTGTTTAAACAATTTGATTCAACACCTAATTATTAGTATAAGGTAGTATTCCATGTATTAGAAGCAACTTGAAATTAAAAAAACCTTTAAAAAGTCATAATTAGCGCTAAAAACTCGCAAAACCCAATTTTTCACTTATGGGGTTTTTTTGAGACCCTATAAAGCAGACTTATAGGGCTGATAATAAAAAAATAATTATTGATTTGTTTTCTTTATCTAATTTTGAAGGAAATTTTTGAATTTCAACTCGATTCACCTAATATCGACGATTCTGAATAAAATTTACAAAAACGTATTTTTTTCTTATGGGAAATACGTGTTAATCCTTATGAATCTTGCTCTAAATATAATGTTTTCAAAAACAAAAAATCCGTTAATTTTTTTCTGGATTTGAAAAAATTTCGGGGTGATATGCATAAAACTTTGAAAAGAATTATTTGGACCACCCTAGTGTACATTAAAAAAATAATAATAAAAATAAAAAAATAAAATTTAAAAAAATTGCATAAAAAGTAATTTTAACTGCCAAAACCCAAGTAAGATTTCCAAGAAAATATTTAAAGTTTTGCCATACATCAAATTGTGTTTTATCAGAGGAAAAATGTTTACAGCATATAAATTAGATTTTAGTTGGATTACATCCACTGTAGGATCATTATCTACTGTAGGGTGGTCTGCCCTATATTTTTCGTTGAGAAATTATCTTTCGTTAAAACTTCAGCTGCTTGGTTGAAAGTCGATCTATTTTGTTAAAAATTTCTTTTTTTTCTTTGAAAATTCATCATTTGAGTTAAAAGTTCATCTTTTTGGTTAAAAAAGTAACTATTTTGTTTAAAAATCGTTTCGTTTTTGGTTGAAAACTAATTGTTTGAACAGAAAATTTAATTATTCAAATTTTGTTTGAAAATTTACCTTTATTTGTCTGAAATTCAACTATTTGATTGAAAATAGACTTTTTTTTAGTTGAAAATATGAATGCTTGGTTGAAAATTTATGTATTTTGTTGCAAATTTCTCTTTTTTGTAGAAAAGTAATCTTCTTAGTTAAAAAATCAGCTTTTCGGTTGAAAATTCAACTATTTGGTTAAATGTTAAACTTTGTTCCCGAAAATTAATTTTGTTGTTTTAGATTCATCATTTTAGTTTGAAAGTCATCCTTTTTGGTAAAAATTTTTAGTTCAAACATTTAAAGTTAAGTTAAAAGATTGGGTAAACAAATGTTCAAGGATTCAACTATTTTGTTGAGAATTGATATTTTTTGGTAAATTCGATTGTTTTTAATTTTTAAATAAAAGTATTTGTTTGTTTGAAATATCAACCATTATATTTTTCGTTGAGAATTCATCTTCTTTTAATTGAAAAATTAACTACTTGTTTCAGAGTTGAACTACTTTATAAGAAAGTCATTTTTGTTGTTGTTGAATGTTCATAATTTTAGTTGAAATTCAACTGTTTGTTAGTAAATTAAATAATTCGGCTAAAAATTAAGTTTCTCGTTGGAATTTATTATTTTTAGCTGAAAATTGATATTTTGAATTGAAAATTGATCTTTTCAGGCTGAAAATTCAATTTTTTGGTTCAAATATTTCAAAACCTTACGAGGTCCCTTAAAATCATTTAAAGCACTTTAAAATTCATTAAAATCTTTTAAATCTATTGAAATCCCTTTGACGTATTTGCAAATATTTTGAAATCTTATGAAATTCCTTGAAATCTCAAAAATCTCAAAAATCCAATTAAAATCCCCTGAAATCATTGAAAATTTGTGACAAAACTTCGGTTTTTCGAGGAATCTGTATTATCATTAAAGAATAACAGAAAATATTTAACGTTTTTTCAGACTAGATGGGGGTATGGAAGTAAAATTATTTTGAATAATTTTCTTCTGAAAAAAGATCTCCTTGCGCTCCGCTGGGATTCATACCAGTATCAGTAGTTCTGTGGTTCGATTCCCAGCAGAGCGAAGGGAGAAAATCTTTTTTCAGAAAAAAAAAAATTTGAAATAATTTTTCTTTTATAGCTCCATCTAGTATAAAAAGACGTTAAATATTTTCTGTTATTGTCTAATGATAATACAGATTCCTTGAAAAATTTGATATGCAATAGCAAAATAATGCGTGTATTTCTGAAAAAAGTTTCTTTTCTTGATCTCTCTAGTAGCTTAATGGGAAAGCACCTGGCCGGAAATCAGTAGTTCTGTGGTTCGATTCCCGGCGGAGCGAAGGGAGAAAATCTTTTTTCAGAAAAAGTTATTTGAAACAATTTTTCTTCCATAGCTCCATCTAGTCTA
>CAKNXH010064054.1:73725-85865 GCA_932178445.1 Andricus quercusramuli | reverse complement strand
ATAGGAAAGAGTTATCTGAAAAACATTTTTTATTGATTCCGTGAACAAATTGAGCCTACTCGTTGAAAAATGGAAAAACTCTCAATATGTTTATCAAAATTGTTTAAATAATAATTAATTCTTTGAAATTTGCAGAGCATTATAGAAACATATCCCCGGAAAGATATTCTTATCTAATTCTGTACAAAATTGAGCGTATTCGTCGAAAAATAGCCAAACTCTAAATATTTAAATATAAATGGTTTAAATAATTATTAATTCTTGTAAATTTACAAACAAAATAAAGAGTCATCGGAAGGACAATGTTAGTTGACTGCGTAAACAAATTGTGCCTATTCATTGAAAAATAGCTAAATTCTGCTTATGTTGATAAACATGTTTAAATAATTAATAATTATTGTAAATCTCCAAAGTATATTACATAGGAAAGAGTTATCTGAAAAACATTTTTTATTGATTCCGTGAACAAATTGAGCCTACTCGTTAAAAAATGGTCAAACTCTGAATTTGCTTATCAAAATTGTTTAAATAATAATTAATTCTTTGAAATTTGCAGAGCATTATAGAAACATATCACCGGAAAGATATTTTTATGTAATTCTGTACAAAATTGAGCCTATTCGTTGAAAAATAGCCAAACTGTAAATTTTTTAATCTAAATTGTTTAAATAATTATTAATTCTTGTAAATTTATAATACATAGTAAAGACTCATCAGAAAGACTTTCCTCAGCATCATAAAAAAAAGTAATCTGAAAGATATCGCCTTTCGAATCTACGAGTCCAAGCCTAAAACTGGATATAACTGGGTTAAAAAAATGATTCAAAGGTATCGTATATATACCGAAATGTACATGCATAGACTTCCCCTAAGCTTCTTCTAAAAACAAACTCATAAGAGTGAAAAAGACGGACAGATCTATTGGTCTCTTTCACTCTCATGAGCTTCTGCTTTACGCCGACGTTTTCTGCCCACATGAAACGCCAGCTAAGTAACGGTAACGAAACTTAAAACTCAGTAACGGTAACGAAAATTTATGAAGACCAACTTTCAAAGATAGGATACATGAATTTTCAGAAAAATTTAGAATTTTTAAAGGAATTTTCAACCAAAAGTTGATTTATCCACCAAAAAGATTAATCTTATACCATAAAAGACAGAGTTTCAATAAATTAGAGAAATTATCAATCAAATAGCTGAATTTTCAACTGAAGAAGATAAATGTTAAACCAAACATGGAATAGTTAAATTTTCAGATGACAAAATTCATTTTCTACAAAAAGAAACGAATTTTCAGTAAAATATTTAAATTATTAAGCAAATTAATTAATTTTCAACTAAAATGATGAATCTTCAACCAAGAATATTAATTTTTAACCCAATAGTTGAATTTTCCATCCAAAAGGTGAATTTTCTTTCAGAAGAAGACAAATATCCAACAAAATAGATGAATTTTCATCCAAAAAGATGCATTTTTAACAAAAAAGATTAATTATCTACCAAAGAAGATAAATTATCGACAAAAAACTAAGTAGCTAAATTTTCAGTAAAAAAAAAGATAATTTGAATGAGAAAAACTAATTTTCAATCAAAGAAATGAATTTTCAATCAAAAAAAGAAAAATTTTAAACAAAATAGATTAATTTTCAAGATAGTAGTTTGATTTTCAACCAAAAAGGTGATTTATCCACCAAATAGAACAATCTTATACCATAAAAGACAATGTTTCAATAAATTACAGAAATTCACAACCAAATCGCTGAATTTTTAATTGAAGAAGATAAATGTTAAACCAAACCTGTGATAGTTAAATTTTCAGATAAAAAATTAATTTTCTATAAAAAGGAACGAATTTTCAACAAAATAGGTCAATTATTAAGCAAAATAATTAATTTTTAACTAAAGTAATGAATCTTCAACCAAGAATATGAATTTTTAATCCAATTGTTGAATTTTTCATCCAAAAGGGGAATTTTCAACAAAATAGTTAAATTTTCAACCAAAAAGGTCCATTTTTAACTAAAAAGATTAATTTTCTACCAAAAAAAATTAATTTTTAATAAAATACATGAATTTTGAACCAAATTTAGAATTTTTAAAGGAATTTTTAACCTAATAGTTTAATTCTTAACCCAAAAGGTGATTTATCCACCAAAAAGATTAATCTTACACCATAAAAGACAATGTTTCAATAAATTACACAAATTTTTAACCAAATAGCTGAATTTTCAACAAAATAGTCAAATTGTTAAGTAAATAAATTAGTTTTTAACTAAAATAATGAGTCTTCAACAACAAAAAAATGGATTTTTAACCAAGTAGTTGAATTTTCCACCTAAAAGATGAATTTTCTTCCAAAGGAAGACCAATTTTCACCAAAATAGATGAATTTTCAACAAAATATTTTAATTTGCAACCAAAATTATGCATTTTTAACTAAAAAGATTAAATGTCGACCAAAAAAGATAAATTATCGACAACTAAATTTTCAATAAAAAAAGCGAATTTAAATGAGAAAAACTAATTTTCAATCAAAAAATGAATTTTCAACCAAAAATTATAGTTTTCTAACAAAAAAGATTAATTTTTTAACAAAATACATGAATTTTCAAACAAATTTAGAATTTTTAAAGGAATTTTCAACCAAAAAGTTAATGTATCCACCAAAAAGATTGGAATAGTTAAATTTCTAGATGAAAAATTTTATTTTCTACAAAAAAAACAACAAATTTTCAACCTTAACTGAATATAGGGACCGGTCTGTGAGGCCTGAATACTACTTAAAATTAAAATAATTTAAGTTTTAATTTAAATAGTGTTCATTTGAAAAAAAGAGTTTAATAATGAAAATTGATCGTATTTTTAAAGCGGCGTACCTGTGAACGTGACAACTTTTGCACCTCAACCAGTCGGTTTTCGTGCAGCTTTAACATGTGCTGAAGAGAGGATAAGTTTAGCGCGACAAAATCCCACTGTAACACCAGAAGCGCCGATTGTCGCAGTAGAAAATTTTCTGCTGAAGGTTGATGGAAACAAATGGTATGACTTGGGTGTAATTCTTTTGAACGATCCAAAAAACAACGTGAGTTTGCAAACTTTTACGCAAATGACACCTGTACCGAGTCAAATTGTTACATTGGCAGAGCAAGCCACACCTGAAAATTATCCATTCAGATCCTCTGGATTGGCAGTGACAGTCGGTCATTTAATGGCAAACAATTTACAGGTATGTTGTCCAAAAAAGACTTAATTTTTTGTTTTTTTCTCAAATTTTTAGAAAAAAAAACTGTCCGATTCTAATTTTAACCGTTTTTTAAATAACTAGAAAATTGTGCGCGATATGCGCACAGTTGAATTAAAAATTAATTCTCAATAAATAATTTAAGAGTTGAATTTTTTACTAAAAGCCATACATTTTCAGCAAAAGAGATTAATTCTGAGCCAAAATTGTAATAATAGACTTTTCAATTAAAAAGAATGAACTTTCAACGAAAAATAATTGAATTTACAACTGAAAAGGATCAATCTTCAACCAAACATGAAATAGTTGAAATTTCAGTTTACAAAATTAATTTTCTAATATAAAAAAACGAACTTTCCTCAAAATAGTTAAATCTTCAACCAATAAAATGAATGTTTAGTATATTAGTACAAATTTTAACCAAAAAGTTGAATTTAAAAAAAAAAAAAAAAAAAAACTCCACATTAAATAATTTTATAGTTGAATTTTTAACTAAAGCCATCAATTTTCAGGAAAAGAGATCACATCACATTTGTGTGATGTACAGAATTTTCTTTATTATATGTTTTTGATGGAAAATAATCTTTTTAGTTGAAAATTCATCCGTTTGATTGAAAATTAATTTTTTTTTACCTAAAATTTAACTATTCAATTATTTGTTGAAAATTGATCCTTTTTGATAGAAATTTAATCTTCTTGGTTGAAAATTCCTATGTTTGGTTGAAAATTTGTCTTTTTTGGTTAGAAATTTAATTATTGAGTTGAAAATTAATTTTATTATTTGAAGATTCATTGCTTTAGTTAACGCCATGTTTGGTTTAACATTTATCTTCTTTCCTTGAAAATTCAGTCATTTGATTGATAATTTCTGTATTTTGTTAAAAATTTAACTACATATTAGGTTTAAATTCCTTTAAAAATACAAAACTTGCTTAGAAATTCATATATTTTCATAAAGTTCATATTTTTGTAGGAAATTAATCGTTTTGGTTGAAAATTTATTTATTTGATTGAAAATTAGTTTTTCTTATTGGAAATTGATTTTTTTCAAGTGAAAATTTAAGTGTTTCATTTTTTTCGAAAATTTATCTTTTTTGATAGACTTTAATCTTTTTTTTTTAATTCACCTGGTTGGTTGAAAATGTAACTATTTTGTTGAAAATTAATCTATTTTGTTGAAAATTTGTCTTCTTTTGTACGAAAATTCATATTTTGGGTGGAAAATTCAACTAATGGATTGAAAATTCATTTTTTTGGGTTGAAGATTCATTATTTTAGTTGAAAATTAATTTCTCTGCTTAAAAATGTAACTATTTTATTGAAAATTCATTTCTTTTTGTATAAAATAAATTTTTCATCTGAAAATTTAACTATTCCATGTTTGGTTTAACATTTATCTTCTTTCCTTGAAAATTCAGTCATTTGATTGAAAATTTCTGTATTTTGTTGAAAATTTAACTATATATTAGGTTTAAATTCCTTTAAAAATTCGTATGTTTTCTTAAAATTCATATTTTTGTAGAAAATTAATCCTTTTGGTTGAGAATCAATTTCTTTGATTTAAAATTAGTTTTTCTTATTGGAAATTGATTTTTTTCAAGTGAAAATTTAAGTGTTTCATTTTTTTCGAAAATTTATCTTTTTTGATAGACTTTAATCTTTTTTTTTTAATTCACCTGGTTGGTTGAAAATGTAACTATTTTGTTGAAAATTTGTCTTCTTTTGTACGAAAATTCATATTTTGGGTGGAAAATTCAACTAATGGATCGAAAATTCATTTTTTTGGGTTGAAGATTCATTAGTTTAGTTAAAAATTAATTTCTCTGCTTAACAATGTAACTATTTTGTTGAAAATTCGTCTCTTTTTGTAGAAAATAATTTTTTTTATTTGAAAATTCAACTATTCCATGTTTGGTTTAATATTTATCTTCAATTGAAAATTCAGCTATTTGGTTGAAAATTTCTGTTATTTATTGAAACTTTGTCTTTTGTGGTATAAGATTAATCTTTTTGGTGGATAAATCACCTTTTTGATTGAAAATTAAACTTTTAGGGTGAAAATTCATTTAGAAATTCTGATCTTGGTTGCATATTCATGTATTTTGTTCAAAATTAATCTTTTTTGGTAGAAAATCAATATTTTTGGTTCAAAATTCTTGCTTTTGATTGAAAATTAGTTTTTCATATTTAAATTATTTTTTCAACTAAAAATTTTACTATTTAATTTTTCGTCGATAATTAATCTTTTTTGGTAGATATTTAATCTTTGTAGTTAAAAATTCATCTTTTTGTTTGAAAATTTAACCATTTTGTTGAAAATTCATATATTTTGTTGAAAATTCATATATTTTGTTGAAAATTTGTTTCTTTTTGGAAGAAAATTCATCTTTTGGGTGGGAAATTCAACTATTGGGTTAAAAATGTATTTTTTTGGTTGAAGATTCATTAATTTAATTAAAAATTAATTTCTTTGCTTAACAATTTAACTATTTGATTGAAAATTCGTTTCTTTTTGTAGAAAATAAATTTTTTATCTGACAATTTAACTATTCCATTTTTATTTTAACGTAAATCTTCTTCAATTGAAAATGCAGCTTCTTTCAACGAAAAATAGTTGAATTTTCAACTAAAAACTATCAATCGTCAACCAAACATGAAATATTTGAAATGTCGGTTTACAAAATTAATTTTCTAATACAACAAAAAATGGATTTTCATCAAAATAGTTAAAGCTTTAACCAATAAAATGAATGTTTAGTAAATTAGTTCAAATTTCAACCAAGTAGTTGAATTAGAAAAAAAATAATTCTCAATAAATAATTTAATAGTTGAATGTTTGACTAAAACACAACAGTTTTCAGCAAAAGAAATCAATTCTAAAGCAAAAGTATAATGGTAGACTTTTCAACTAAAAAGAATTAACTTTCAACGAAAAATAGTTGAAGTTGCAACTACAAACGATCAATCTTCAACTAAAATTGAAATAGTTGAAATTTCAGTTTAAAAAATTAATTTTCTGACATAAAAAAACGAATTTTCATCAAAATAGTTCAACCTTCAACCAATAAAATGAATTTTCTGTAAATTAGTTCAAATTTCAACCGAGTAGTTGAGTTTTTTATAACAAAAATTAATTCTCAATAAATAATTTAATAGTTGAATTTTTGACTGAAAGCCATCAATTTTCAGCAAAAGAGATTAATTCTGAACAAAAAATATAATAGTAGACTTTTCAATGGAAAAGAATCAACTTTCAACGAAAAATAGTTGGATTGTTTATTGAGTTCTATTAATTCAGTTAGCATTCAAGCAAAGAAAAAACGAGAAAAAGTGATAAGTTTCTTGTAAACTTAATTTTTTCTCAAATTTTTAGGAAAAAAAAATCTCTCCAATTTTAATTTCAACTGTTTTTTAGATAACTAGTACATTGTGCGCGCTAAGCATGCACTAATTACTCTTTTTTTGTATAAAAAAACTCGGTTCACTTTTTTGATAGATTTCACAGAAAATTTTCTATGATTTGAAAACATTTTTTTGATGTACAGAAATTTCTATATTATGTTTTTGATGAAAAATAATATTTTTGGTTGAAAATTGATCCTTTTTGATAGAAATGTAATCTTCTTGATTGAAAATTCCTATAATTGGTTGAAAATTTGTCTTTTATTGTTCAGAAATTTAATTATTGGGTTGAAAATTAATTTTATTATTTGAAAATTCATTAATTTAGATAACTATTAATTTCTTTGCTTGACAATTTATCTATTTTGTTGATAATTCGTTTTTTTATGGAAATGATTTTATTAACTGAAAATTGAACTATTTAACTATTCAGTTATTTGATTAAAAATTTCTGTATTTTGTTAAAAATTTAACTACATATTAGGTTTAAATTCCTTTAAAAATTCAAAATTTGGTTAAAAGTTCATGTATTTTCTTAAAGTTCGTCTTTTTTGTACGAAATCTTTCTAATTGAGAATTAATTTCTTTGATTTAACATTAGTTTTTCTTACTGAAAATTAATTTTTTTTAAGTGAAAATTTAACTGTTTCATTTTTTCCGAAAATTGATCTTTTTTGATAGACTTTAATCTTTTGTTTTTTTAATTCACCTGGTTGGTTGAAAATGTAACTATTTTGTTGAAAATTGCTCTATTTTGTTAAAAATGAATCTATTTTGTTGAAAATTTGTCTTCTTTTGGACGAAAATTCATATTTTGGATGGAAAATTCAACTATTTGATTGAAAATTAAACTATTAGATTGAAAATTCTTTAAAAAATGCTAAATTTGGTTAATAATTCATGTATTTTGTTAAATATTAATCTTTTTTGGTAGAAAATCAATGTTTTTGGTTGAAAATTCATTCTTTTGATTGAAAATTAGTTTTTCATATTTAAATTATTGTTTCAACTTAAAATTTTACTATTTAATTTTTTGTCGATAATTAATCTTTTTTGGTAGATATTAAATTTTTGTAGTTAAAAATTTTTTTTTTTTTATTGAAAATTCAACTATTTTGTTGAAAATTCATCTATTTTGTTGAAAATTTGTCTCCTTTTGGGTGGAAAATTAAACTATTGGGTTAAAAATTCATTTATTTGGCTGGAAATTCATTATTTTAGTTAAAAATTAATTTCTTTGCTTAACAATTTAACTATTTTATTGAAAATTTGTTTCTTTTTGTAGAAAATAATTTTTTTATCCGACAATTTAACAATTCCATGTTTGGTTTAACATTTATCTTCTTCAATTGTAAATTCAGCTACTTTCAACGAAAAATAGTTGAATTTACAACTAAAAATGATCAATCTTCAACCAAACATGAAATATTTGAAATATCGGTTTACAAAATTAATTTGTTGATATAAAAAAAAAACAGATTTTTATCAAAATAGTTAAAGCTTCAACCAATAAAATGAATGTTTAGTAAATTAATTCAAATTTTAACCAAGTAGATGAATTTAAAAAAAAAAAAAAATTATTTCTCAATAAATTATTTAATAGTTAAATTTTTTACTAAACCCCAACAATTTTCAGCAAAAGAGATTAATTCTAAACCAAAAATATAATAGTAGACTTTTCAATTAAAAAGAATCAACTTTCAACGAAAAATAGTTGGATGTTGGATTGTTTATTGAGTTCTATTAATTCAGTTAGAATTTAAGCAACAAAAAAACGAGCAAAAGAGGTAAGTTTCTTGTAAACTTCATTTTTTCCCAGATTTTTGGAAAAAAGATCTGTCCAATTTTAATTTCAACTGTCTTTTGAAATAATTACTCTTTTTTAGAAAAAAAACTCGGTTCATTTTCCAAAATTTTTTTATAGATTTTACGGAAAATTTTCTATGATTTGAAAACGTTGTACGTGATGTACAGAAATTTCTTTATTATATGTTTTTTATGGAAAATAATCTTTTTGGTTGAAAATTCATCTCTTTGATTGAAAATTAGTTTTTTTTCAACTGAAAATTTAACTGTTCCATTTTTTGATGAAAATTTATCCTTTTTGATAGAAATTTAATCTTCTTGCTTGAAAATTCAGTTATTTGAATGGAAATTTCTGTATTTTGTTGAAAATTCAACTACATATTAGGTTTAAATTCCATTAAAAATTCCAAATTTGGTTAAAAGTTCATGTATATTTTCTTAAAGTTCGTCTTTTTTGTAGGAAATTAATCTTTTTGGTTGAGAATTAATTTCTTTGATTGAAAATTAGTTTTTCTTATTGGAAAATAATTTTTTTCAAGTTTTTAATTTAAGTTTTAAATTAAACTGTTTCATTTTTTTCGAAAAGGTATATTTTTTGATAGATTTCAATCTTTTTTGTTAAAGATTCATCTGTTTGGTTGAAAATGTACCTATTTTCTTAAAAATTTCTCTATTTTGTTGAAAGTATGTCTTTTTTTGGAAGAAAATTCATCTTTTGGTTGGAAAATTAAACTATTGGGTTAAAAATTCATTTTTTTTGGTTGAAGATTCATTATTTTAGTTGAAAATTAATTTATTTGCTTAACAATTCAACTATTTTGTTGAAAATTCGTTTCTTTTTGTAGATAATAAATTTTTTTATCTGAAAATTGAACTATTCAATGTTTGGTTCAACATTTATCTTCTTCAATTGAAAATTCAGCTATTTGGTCGAAAATTTCTGTAAGTTATTAAAACTTTTTTTTTGTATAAGATTAATATTTTTAGCTCAGTCTTTAACCAGTAAAATAATTGTTCAGTGAAGTAGTTTAACTTTTAACCAAGTACTCACATTTTCTGTGAAACAACATATTAAAAAAAAAAAAAAAAAAAAATGAATTTTCAACAAAACCTTTAAATTTACAACTAAAACGATCAATTTTCAATCAAACACGAAACAGTTGAATTGTATAAAAAAATTAATTCTCAATAAATAATGCAATAGTTCAGTTTTCCAATTAAAAATGATCAGTTTTCAAAATAAATGGAATAGTTGTTTGCAGTTTAAAAAATTAATTTTCCAACATGAAAAAAAACGAATTTTCATAAAAATTGTTAAATCTTCAACCAATAAAATAAATGTTTAGTAAATTAGTTTAACTTTGAACCAAATAAATAATTTGATAATTTAATTTTTGACTAAAACCCAACAATTTTCAGCAAAAAAGATTAATTCTGATTAAAAAGATAATACTAGACTTTTCAATTAGAAAGAATCCACTTTCAACGGAAAATAGTTGAATTTACAACTGAAAACGATCAATCTTCAAACAAACATGAAATAGTTGACGATTCAGTTCAAAAAATTAATTTTCTAGTATAAAAAAACGAATTTTTATCAGTAAAATTAATATTCAGCAAAGTAGTTCAACTATGAAAATTATAATAAAAAACTTTTCGATTAAAAAGTATGAACTTTCAACGAAAAATAGTTGAAGTTACAACTAAAAACGATCAATATTCAACCAAACATTAAATATTTTAAATTTCAATTTAAAAAATTGAATTTTCTAACATAAAAAAACGAATTTTCATCAAAATAGTTGAATTTTCAACCAATAAAATGAATTTTTAGTAAATTAGTTCAAATCTTAACCAAATAGTTGAATTTTCAACAACAAAAAAAACATCCTCAATAAATAATTTAAGAGTTGAATTTTTAACTAAAACCCAACAATTTTCTTGAAAATTTCAACTAATTTAGTAATGGCTTTTCAATAGTTGAATCTTGAACTAAAAATAAATTTAAAAGATGGAACAATGTAAAGTTGAAATATTACAAATTGATGAATTTTCAATGTAGATCGTTCAAAATTAGAACCACTTTAAACGAAACATTTTCGAATTGTATAATTCAGAATCCAATCATTTTAAATTCAAATATGCATAATTATACAGTCTTGAATTGAATAGGTTTGAAATCGAATAATTTAAAATTCAAATATAAAAATTTTGAAAGCTCTAAAGCAATAAATTTTGAACAATATTTCAAAGAAGTTATATTTGATTGAAACTTGAATTAGTTCCAAATAATAATTTAATAATTTTTAATCTTGATAATTAATAATAATAATAATTTTTAATAATCATTTCAATTATTTATTCAATTGTTAATATGTATTTTTTCAAATTATTTTACAACTGCAAAATAGTCTTAGATATCACGTAAGAATACGAAATTGAAAATGATGACGAAAATTTCCTGCTGAATACAGGAATATTTTTTATTAAGAAAAAATTACTTTTTTGGATTTAGCTAGTTTAAAATAGATTTTTGAAAAGCTGAACATTTTTTTAATTAAAACCTGTTTAGTACAAGTTAGAATAGCAGGACAAAAATGGCAAAATTCACGAAAATTATAAATAAAAAATATTGTATTTGTATGTGTATTATGAATTTTTGTAATATTCGTAATATCCAATTTAATCTCAACAACAAAAAATACAATTTCAACAAAAAAGTTCAATTTTCTACCTAAATAGTTGATTTTAAATTTTTTAAATTTAAAAAAAAAAAATTTTTTTAATTTAAATTTTCAACTAAAATGAAAAATCTTTGTGCAAAAAAATGACTTTTTTAAACAAATTATTGAATTTTCTACAAAGTAAAATACTTTTCGACAATGAAGTTTAATTTTCAACAAAGTAAATAGAATAAAAATAAATAATAAATCAAAGAATAAATAAATTAATTAACAATTAAATAAAATAAATTTGTATTATATTATATTAACTAAATAGTTCAATTTTTAACCAAATAGTTGAATTTTTAACTAAAAAATATAAATTTTCAACCAAAAATGGAATAGTTTTACCGTTAATTTATAAAATTTAATTTAAAAAAGAATGCATTTTCAACAAAATAGTTCAATTAAAAAATAAAGAGATGAATTTTCAACTAAAATTAAGCATTTCCAGTCAAGAATGAATTTTTAACAAAATACATTAATTTTGAAACAAATAGTGCAATTTTTGAGAAAGGATATTTATTCTTTACCAAAAAAAATGAATTTTAACAAAAAGTTCAAATTCATTTCAAACTATAAACATTCTAAAGTAATGAATCTTCAGTTATAAATCTTAAGAATCGAAGAATTTTCAATGTTCAAAATCGTTAAAATTGAATAAATTTGAATTTTAAATCTTTGGAATTGAATTAAACATCTAATCCAAAAAAAAGTTCAAAATGAAATCATTTTAAACTATAAAAATTCAAAATTAAAGAATCTTCAATAATAAATCTTAAAAATTGAAGAATTTTGAATGTTCAAATTCATTCAAATTAAATAAAGGTGAAATTTAAGTCTTCAAAATTGAACAAAACACCTAATTAAGAAATTGTTAAAAATAAAATAATTTTAAACTGCAAATATTCCAAATTAAAGAATCTTCAATTATAAATCTTGAAAGTTGAAGAATTTTTAATGTTGAA
>CAKNXH010064054.1:36991-73715 GCA_932178445.1 Andricus quercusramuli | reverse complement strand
AAATTTTAAGTCTTCAAAATTGAACCAAACATCTGTTCTGAAAAAAAATTGTGAATAAAATCATTTTAAACTAAGGAAATTCATTAAAATTAAAAAATCTTCAATTATAAATCTTGAAAGTTGAAGAATTTTTAATATTGAAAATCGATAAAATGAATAAATTTGAATTTTAAATCTTCAGAATTGAACTACACACCTATTCCAAAAAAAGTTCACAATCATTTCAAACTATAAACATTCTAAAGTAATAATATTAAGAATTCAAGAATTTTCAATGTTCAAAATCGTTAAAATTGAATAAATTTGAAATCTTTGGAATTGAATTAAACATCTATTTCGAAAAAAAGTTCAAAATGAAATAATTTTAAACTATTAATTTTTCACTAATTTTTTCAAGAATTTCAAAAAATTGTTATTCACATCTATATTTTGCATGTGTGATGACAAACTCTGACCCCCAAATAACTATTCCATATTTGGTTTAACATTTATCTTCTACAATTGAAAATTCAGCTAGTTGGTTGAAAATTTCTGTAATTTATTGAAACTTTGTCTTTTGTGGTATAAGATTAATCTTTTTAGCTCAGTCTTCAACCAGTAAAATTAATGTTTAGTAAATTAGTTCAACTTTTAACCAAGTTGTTCAATTTTATTAATTATTTTATAATGTATACTTATATTATATCTATTTAATTCATAATTTAATATTTAATTTCAGGTTTCTCATAACGAGTGGCATAGCGCATTAACAAGCGTATCAAGAAAAGACGTCATTCTTCTAGCTGCGAAATCGCTCGCCGGCATTTATAAAAACACAATAAACCCTGTATAATCGTCTATATGAACTAAGTTCAACGATTTTTAATATACACCATTTAATTGTAAATATTCAAGTCGTGGTAATTTAAGTAAAATCTGGAGAAATTAAAAGATTTTATATACATATATTATGTACGTTTATAGCGATAATTTTCTTTAAAAAATGAGAATATATGTTGATCTGTATAATTATACCAAACAAATTAGTACTAGTTTCACTAAGTTTCAACTAATTGCAATAAACAATTTGTAAGTACACATAGTTTTTGATTTTGAATATTAATTTTTAATTAATTTACGAAGTAAAAAAGAAAGGTGGCCATAGGTGAGGAAAACCTGAAAATGTTAAAGAAAATCTTACGAAAGTCAGGTAATTTCTACAAGAGGAACTTTAAATAACTGGCAAGGTTAATTTTGATTTTTGCTTATAAGAGATCAGAGGAAATAAAAAATTCGTCAGAGAAATGGTAGGGAATTTGGAAAATGAATTTTTGCCTCTTGACAATCATATTTTTAATAATATAGTTGAAGGCTTGAACAAATGAAAAAAAATTCAACATAATAGTTAAATTTTCAACTAAATGATGAAACTTCAACCAAGTATTTGAATTTATAAAACAAAAAGACAAACTTTCAACAAATAATATAAAAAATAATGGTAGATATTTAAAAAAAGTGGTAATTTTAAATAAAGAATAGTTGAATTTTCAACCCAAAATCACAAATTTTAAAAAAAAAGGATGACTTTTTTAAAACAAAATTATTGAATTTTCAACTAAATAAATTTTTCAACTAAAAATGTAATCAATTCAAATTTGAAAATAATATAATTTCAAGTTCAAATTATCAACAATCAGCAACGTTTCGGAAACATTACTGTGCCTTCTTCAGTTTAAAATATAATTTAAAAATAATATTATAAAGAAATAAATAATATTTCGAAGTTGAATTTCAATTTATTTTAATTTTATTTATTATAATTTATTTCAGTATCATGATTTATCCGCAAATTGATTCTTCTCAAAAGAGAGTTGGAATAGAATCAAATTTTTTACAATTTTGCTTACTTATATATTTTGTATTACTTTTGACGATAGTTATTAAAAAATGGTTTTTAAAAAAATAGTGTTTTTATTAAAAAATAATATTTTCGATTGGGAAATGGAAAAATAACACCTGCAATAACATGGATTAAATTGTCAACAATTTTATAATGACTTAAATTGACTTTAAAATATTATTTATTTATATTATTTTTAGGTAAAATTTTAACGTGAAGGCACAAAAATGTTGCCGAAAAGTTTTTGTAAATGCATTTTTATAATAAATGATCATATGGCCGATGATTTGAACTGGAAATTATATTTAATTTCGAAGTTGAATTAACTATATTTTTAATTTAAAAATTTACTAATTAGTTGAAAATTCAACAATTTTGTAAAATTAACACTTTTTTTTGTTTTAAATATCTATTATATTATTTGTTGAAAGTTTATATTTTTCTGTTATAAATTAAAATACTTGGTTGAAGTTTAAACCACTTTATTAAAAAAAATATTTTGAAGATTAAACATTTTAGTTGAAAATTAATCTATGATTAAAAATTTTACTATTTTGTTGAAAACGTTTTTTTTTTTTATTAATTGTTTCGAACTAAAAATGTTACTATTCCATTTTTAATTAAAAATTTGTCTTTTTTCTAGAAAACTAATCTCCTTAGTTCAAAATTGGCTCTTTTTTATTAAAACGAAACTTTTTTTAAAATTTATATTTTTGGGTTGAAAATTTACGAAAATTCGGTTTTTTGTGTTGAAAATTAATTTCTATTACTGAAAATTAAACCCTTTCTTTTTTGGTTAGAAATTTATATTTTTTAGTTGAAAATTCGTGTATTTTGTTGCAAATTAATCTTTTTTTTGGAAAAAATTAATCTGCTTGGTGGAAAATTCGTATTTTTTAATTTCATTTTAAAATGCATCTCTTTTGGGATAAATTTAAAGTTTTTTGTCTGAAATAATAATCAACTATTATATTTTTTTTAGAATTCATATTTGAATGTTCGTACGAAATTCGTATATTTTGTTGCATCTTTTTGTAAAAAATTAATTTTCTTGGTGGAAAATTCGTTTTTTTTTTAGTTTTAAAATCAAACTATTTGGTTCAAAATGCCTGTATTTTGTTGATAATTGAATTATTTTATTAAAAATTTAACTCTGGTTGAAAATTTTAATATTTTGTTGAAAATCCGCTTTTTTCAGTTGACAATAAATTGGTATTTTTGGTTGAAATATCAACTATTATATTTTTCGGTTGAAGTTTAATCTTTTTCGTTTGAAAATTCAATCAATTGTTAAAAAAAATATATCTTTGTATTTATAAAAATCAAGCATATAGTTAAAACTTCATCTATTTTTGCAAATTTAATTATTTTGCTGAAAATGCAGGTCTTTTGCTGAAAATTAATTTTGTTGTTTCTTTAAAAATTCAATTGTTTTTCTCAACATTCGTCTATCTGGACAGAAAATTCATATTTTTTGTTGAAAATTCAACTGTCTCATACAACATTCATTTGATTGAAGTTTAATCTTTTTTGATTGAAAATTCGACCATTTGGTAGAAATTCCATCTTTGTAGATTGAAAATTAAAAAATTTTATTTAAAAAATCAACGTTTTTGGTTGAAAATTCGTTTTTTTGCAAGTTTAAAAAAATACTTCAGGGTGAATTAAAAAAAATTGTTTTAAATTTTAAATCCATTCAATTGTATGAATTTATAAGAATTCAAAAGAATGTAGCGAGATAAAAAAACAAGAGAATTCTCAAGTATTTAAATTTTTTAAAAGGGTTTAGCATAAATTGATAATAATTCGCGGTAAATTCTAAATGATTTCAAATTGGTTGAAAAAATTCAAGCAATCTAAAATATTTTTAATATTAAATATTATTCTAGTAAAATTATAGTGTTTTTAACAAAATTCAAGAGAGTTTGATGAAATTCATGAGAATTTGTAAGAACCTAATATTGAACAAAAATGTGAAAATAAAAAAATGTCACTCGAATTGCGTAAAATTGCAGTGAACTGATTTCAGGGCGAATTCGACCAAATTTAACTGAATTGAAAAAAAAAATCAGAAAATTAAAAAAAAAAAACGAATTAAATAAAATTCGAGTGAATTCGTAGGAATTTAGGAGTAATGTGAAGAATTCCATAAAATTCATAAAAATGCAAGATAAGTTTAGAAAAAATAATAATTAATATATATATATAATAAATAATTCATAAGAAAATTTAAGTGAATTGAAAATAAACAATTTAATCCAAAAAATGGATTTTTCAACCAAAAACGGTGACTTTTTAATAAAATATAGTTGAATTTTCAGCAAAAAAAAAAGTTAAATTTTCAACAAAATAGTTGTACTTTCAAACAAACAGCTCAATTTTCAAATAAAACATAAATTTTTATCAAAAAATGGAGAAATTGAATTTTCAGATCAGAAAGTGAATTTTTGACAAAAAAAGTGTTAAACACAAGAATTAAATTTTCAAAAAAAAGATGAACTTCCAACTAAAATAATGAATCCTCAACAAAAAATGAATTTTCAACAAAAAGAAGATAAACTCTCAAAGAAAAATGTAATAGTTGATATTTTAAGCAAAAAATATTACAATTTTAGATGAAAAGCAGTTGAATTCGACAATAAAATATAAATTCAAAACGAAAAATGTAAGTTGCTATTTGAACCATGAAAATTTTTTATTTTAAATAACAAAAAAATTGAATTCAAAGAAAAATATATAAATTTTTAATAAAATAGTTAAATCCTCGACCAAACCAGATAATTTTTTAACCAAAAAGAAATCAAATTTCTACCAGGAGATGAATTTTTAATAAAAAAAGGGGAATTATCTACAAAAGAGCTGAATTTTTAACCCAAAAATATGAATATTCAACAAGAAAATTCACATTCAGTCAAATATTGGAATTTTCAACGAAAAACCATTCATTTCGAAATCAAAAATGAAATAGTTAAATTTTCAGTCCAAAAACGATTAGTTTCAAAACCAAAAATTGAAGTTAAATTTTCTGTTCAAAAAATTAACTTTAAACAAAAAAAAAATGAATTGTCAACAAAATAGTTGACTGTTCATCCAACAGAATGATTGTTTAACCAAGTATTTAAATTTTCAACCAAAAAAGATTAATGCTCAAAGCAAAATGTAATTAAGTTAAATTTTAAGTTCAGGAATTTATTGAAACAAAAAAAATCGAATATACCACAAAATAATTGAATCAACCAATAAAATTAATTTTTTACAAAATTCATCTTTCACCCACGTAGTTGAGTTTTCCACCACAAAAAATCATATTCAAACAAAATAATTAAATTCGGCCTAAAAAAGGTGAATTTTGAACTAAAAATATGAAGGACATTTCAATTACAAAAAAAATTAACTTTCAAGCAAACAAGATGACTTTTCTATAAAAAAAATAGAATTTTCAACAAAACAGTTGAATTTTTAACCTAAAGAGATTAATTCTGAACCCAAAATATAAGACTTTTTTATTGAAAAGGACAAACTTTTAACTAAAAGATTTTTATTTCGTTATTGATTCCGTATCCATTCTCTTGGGAGCTGAAAAAAAACCCTAAAATAATTTTTGAAAAATGCAAAGAACTTGGGAGATATTCAAATTTGGAAATTTTTTGTCCTTTTTTTAAACTTTGGTGATTTTAATGGTGTTAAGATGTATTTTTTCAATTTATTCATAATAAGACGTAGTTCAACTTTTGAAAAACAAATTTTTCAACTGAATTTTTGATTTTCTTCAATTTTTTAAATAACTTTTATAACTTTCGAAAAAAATAGTTGCATTTTTATCTGAATAGTTGAATTTTCAACCAAACTTTTATTTTCCATATAAAGAGATCAATTCTGGGTAAGAAAATTTAAACAAAATACTTGAATTTTCAAACAGATGAATTTTTAACTAAAAATGATGAATCTGCAACCAGGAAAATGAATGTTTAATAGAATCGGTCAACTTATAACCAAAATAGTTCAACTTTTAACACATAAAAAGGGATTTTAATTAAAAAAAAAAAAAAAGGAATTTTCTATAAAACAATTGAATTTTGAATCCAAGAATATGAATTTTCAAGCCAAAAAGACGAATCCTTTTACAAAACAGTTGAATTTTTAACCAAATAGTTGCATTTTCTGCCACCAAAGTAATATTTCAACCCAAAAAGAAAATATTCAACAATAAAATTAATTTTTTAAGACAAGAACACGAATTTTTTAAGACAAGAACACGAATTTTTTACAAAACAGTTAAATTTTCACTCATAAAATATTAATTTGCAACTAAAAACGAATAATTTTCAACTAATAATCTTTCAATTGAAAAATGAATTTTCAACAAAACACTTCAATCTTCAAGCAATAAAATAAATTTTCAAGAAAGTGATTAAACTTTCTTCAAAATAGATCTTTAGCTGAAATAGTTAAATTTTCAATCACAAGCAAAAGAATTTTTTAAATTATAATAATGAATTTAAAAAAAAAGATATATATATTGATGAAATATTATCATTTATAAGAATTCAAAAGAATTTAGCGAGATAAATAAAAACAAGGGAATTCGCAAGTATTCAAATTTTTTAAAAGTATTTAGCATAAATTGATAAGAATTGGGGGTAAATTCGAAATGAATTCAATTTAGTTGAAAAAATTCAAGCAATCTAAAATATTCTTTATATTAAATATTATTCCAGTAAAATTATAGTGTTTTTAAAAAAATTCAATTAATTTACTCAAATAACTGAATTTTCTACAAAAAAAAGATGATTGAGAGAATACAAATTCCAGGACTATTAGCAAAATGCAAGGACTTTTCCAAGTTTTCAAGGATTCCTAGGACACTAGACACCATGGTTGAAGAAAGGAAGGAATAAAGACACAATTTTGTACCTTCCGTTTTTTAAAGTTTTGTTATTTCATAGTCGTCTCACAGTACAAGTACATTTGTGTTTTTGCAACCGTTCCATTGTCGATTACTTTTTCTATGCTGTTTCAGTCAAATGGAAAATCATCAATCGTGCAATAACGTAAGACTGAAATACATTTAAAAGTAACGTAAAAAATACAGAAAATTAAATTTCTGAAGGAAGAAAATTAGCATCTAAGTTCGTGATCTCAATAAATTTGTTGTTGAAGGCAATTAATTGTTTAAGCCTGTTTCGTGCCTAATATATCGCGCGTCCCGCATATCTCGACATTACAAAGCGAGATCCCCTGGACAGATTTTATTTTGAGTCGTGGTATTTTTTCTTTAAATAAACGTATAAAAACAGTATCCCCCATTACAAGCTGCATCTTCTTGGCCACAGTAATTACAATTTTTTCAAGCTTTTCCTGCTCTCTTAGATTTTCTTTCCGCTCTTGGTGGTTTTTTTCCAATTTATGAAGAACAGAGTTCTTCAACAACCGATGGTATATTTTACTGCTGCAGCGATAAATTGAATTATATAATATTTAAATAAAGTGCATGGCAGTTACAATTTATCCAAATACGATGCCAAATCTGGGAGACCGTCCTTCAATCCCTTCCTCTTACGAGTTTCCTGTAAGAAAATAATAATTACGAGATTAAAAAATAATTCTGATCTCACATTGAGGGAAATTTAATAATTTTTAAAGGAATGTACGTTTCCCTATTCTGGCAGACCAGATTAAACTGGAACACCGAAACTTAAAAAACGGTTAATATTCCACGCATTTAAAAATGGCAATACATTCGGTAATAGAGCCATCAGTTATGATCGTGGAAGGAACAATTTACATAAATAATACATTTTTGTTATGAGCTTTCCTGCTGTGCAAAACAAAAAAACTGAAACTACCTTTTTTTAAATGAAATTTGAGGCGTTTTACAGAATTTTATAAATAAGGTGGTCACCAAAATTCTCTGGAATTTTGTAGTTCGCAAATTTTTTTCACGGGCAATGAAATTAAAAATTTCAAACTCTTGAAGCTAACAATGTTGTCGTTTAAAGTAAAAAAAAACTGAACTGCAAATTAAAGCACTCAAATAGGAACTCTTAAATTTTAAGAGTTTAAAATTGTGTTAAAAAATTTGCTCATTCAAATTTTTGTATTCGAACGCTCAAATAACTTACTAATAAGAATATTAACAATAATATTGAATGCAGTTAAACTGCAAAATATTAAACTTTTATTAATTGAATAGTTTAAATATTCAGATTCAGTTCAAAAAAACTAAATCTAGGCCATCATTTCCAATGCTTATTTACAAATAAATTTGTAAAATAAATTATATCAATTCAAGCATTTTTAAGGTAGGAACATTAAAAATTGAACGATTAACAATTTTTTTAAACTGAACACTTTTTAAATTAGAACTTATATTATTCTAATTTTAATTAGTTTCAAATCAATGATTCAATTATTATTTATACATTAAAATTTGTTTTTTAAATACTTTTTTATAATTTTTTTTTAAATACGAAATTTTTAATTTCCCCAGGAATACAAAAAACATTTTATTTATTTATTATCTTAGAACCTTTCAAAAGCCTCAAATAGCTTAAACATTTCGATTCTAAATATTATTTATGAAACTTTTCAAATTTTAAATTATTTTTGAAATGTTTTCAAAATGTTTAGATATCTTTTAAAACTATTTTAATTTTTCAAGTTTTTTTAATCCCGTAATATTGAAAGAAAATTGCCTTAAAATCTTCCAGCTTCTTTTTTACAATCTTTTGGAATTTGTAAATTTTCCAAATTATATAGTGTTAAACAATTTAGGCTGGAAAATTAAAAAATGATTTTTTTAACTAATAACTTTTAAAATCAATAATTGTTCAACTGTCATGTATACATCAAAATTTGTTTTTGTTTTGAAATATTTTTAAATATTCTCTTAACATTATTTTTGCAAAATAAAAAAATGCTAATTTTCTCAGGAATATTACGAAGTTTTTTTATAATCTTAAAACCTTTTAAAATCCTTAAAAAGCTTCAAACTTTTATTTCGAAATTATCAGAAATCTACAATTATTGTTTCACATTTTTTGAAACATTTTCAAATTTTTAAACTCTTTTGCAAAACTTTCTAAACATTTTTTAAAATTATTCGAATTTCAAACATTTTTTTTAAATCCCACAAAATTAAAAAATACTCTCAAAATTAATTTTTCAAAACAAAATAAAGATCCACTTTCAATTTTCCTAGGAATCTTAAATATAATTTTTTGTTCGAAAGCTGCAAAATCTACATTTTGTTTAAAAAATTTTGAAATCTTTTCCAAATTTCAAAATATTTTAAAAACTTCTAAATATCTTTTAAAATTATTCAAAATTTTCTTTTTTTTTCAATCCTACAAAATTTTAAAAATTGCTTAAAAATCTTCCTGATTCTTTCTGGAAATATTTTGAAATACTCTTTTAAAATTAATCTTGCAAAATACATTTTTTTTTCAATTTTCGTAGGAATCATAACATTTATTATTATTATGAAAATTTTTCGTAATTTAAAAAGTTTCCAACTTTTTGTTGAAATCTGCAAAATCTACATTTTGTTTGAAATTTTTTGAACTCTTCAAATTTGAAATTATTTTTGAAATTTTTAAAATATCTTTTTAAATTATTAAAAAAATTTCCCATTTTTTTAATCCTGTAAAATTTTAAAAATTGTCTTTCTGATTCTTTTTGACAATATTTTGGAAATCTTGCGTAATATTATTTAAAAATTAACCTTTCAAATTTTTTTTTTTAATTTTCCTAGGATTCATAAGAAATTTGTTTTGTTATTTTTATGAAATCTTTCACAATTCTTAACAATTTTCCCACCTTTTTTGTTTGAAATATGTAAAAATCTACATTTTGCCTTGAATTATTTGAAATCAATTCAATTTTTAAATTAATTTTTAACCATTTCATAACTTCTAAATACCTCTTTAAGGCAACAGAATTTCTTCTTAAGTAATAAGTGATCAATGGTTTTTTATACGTCAAAGTTCAACAATTTCACTTGAAAATAGATTTTTTTTTTAATAGAACCATTAAAATTGTTACATTCAAAAATTACATTTGTATGTATTTTTTCTCTGATATTTTAACGATTCAAGACTTTCTATTTCAAACCATTTATTTTCAAATATTTCATTTACAATTTCTCGTTTTGAACGAACAATCAAATATTGCTACTTACTAAATCATTTTTTTCCTAATTCAAAAATTTCTAATTGAATGAGTTAAAAATTGAATATTTTGTACCAAAACAATATCTGAATGAAAGCGTTCATTTATGAATCTATAAATTTAGAGTTATCTAAAAATTGAAAGAACTTGATAAAGTTTCGATTTTAATGGTTAATTGTACGGTTACTTTATATTATTTTTAATTTAAATTTGTTATTTTTTTAAAATTTATTTATTTTAATTTTTAATTCCGCCAGGATTCGAACGCTAGGTCAACTGATTGCCGGTCAGTGCTCTACCACTAAGCTACTAGAGCGATCGGAAGAATCCTTTTTTTGAAATACGTTTTCTTTTGCAAGATATTATGTTTTAATAAAAGTAATTTTACTAGGAATCTCTATTATCATCGGCGATGGTAACGATCAATCAGAAGAGAAATCTTTTCACACACCGTGAAAATGGAAATCTACAATATCGATCAAAGTGATCTCTAATACAGAAAATCTTTAATGTCTTTTCAGACTAGATGGAGCTACAAATGGAACAAAATTTAATGAAATTTATTCAGAAAAAAAATATCTTTCGCTCCGCTAGGATTCGACCGCCAGGTCAACTGATTGCCGGTCAGGTGTTCTACCACCAAGCTACTAGAGAGCTCAGAACAAGAATCCTTTTTCTGAAATACGCTTTCTCTTGCAAGATTCTTCGGTTTTCTTGTTTTGCACGGCAGTCTTGAATTAAAAGGATATAAAACTGAAAAAAAAACACTAACCTGAACAACTGTGTATGGTCGGGTTGAAGGGTCCAATGGATCTCCGGGAAGGATTTGCCAGTGGTCGAATACGCACTGTGGGAAGGCTTGTCCTCCGGTGTTGGAACGCAAATCAGCAGTGAAACCGAACGATTCGTTTACAGGTAGATAAGCTTTAACGACGAACATTGGCGTACCAGCCACCTGCTGTTCCTCGAAAACGTGACCTCTCCTACGATTCAAGACACCATAGATTCCACCAACGGCGACTTCGGGGCACTGTCAAACAAAACAAAAAACAAAGAACATTAATACCAATGAACAGGGCTACCAGATTCAATTATAGAAATATCAGTATTGTCAGGTTGTCAACGATAATCACGGTTACTCATAACCCAGTGCTCAAAAAGAGATTTCATCATATTGAATAAGTTCTGCAGAAGGAGGATAAGAAAATAGTTGAATTAATTCAAAACAATTCAAGTTAAATTTAAATAAATTTAAGACAAAAGTTCCATTGATTTCGGAATAAAAAAATTTAAATAATAAAAAGATCTATATATTTCAGTGCATTTCAAGGGCATTCCAAAGAATTCAGGGTGAACCCAAAGATATCTTTCTCTAAAAAATAATTATGTCACGAAAATTTCGAAAGCATTATGGTCGCTTTTACACAATACCAATTAAGAATTGAGTTTCAGTTGATTTCAGTGGATTGTTAACAAATCATAAACACGGATTTCCGAAAAAAAGTTGAATTTACAACCCAAAAATATGAATTTTGTACCAAAATAATTGAATTTTGGCTAGAAAGACTAGTTTTCAACAAAAAAGGTGAATTTTCATCTGAAAAAGATAAATTTTTAAGCAAAAATGAACTAGCTTATAGTTTTAGTAAAAAAATTCAGTTCCAACACAATAAAAAAAATATTTTTCAACAAAATTTGTTAAATTTTTAACCGAAGAAATAAACTTTGCTCTGAAATGATGCACCTTCAATCAAAAAAATTAATTTTGAACCAAATAGTTGAAGAATTTTCAACCCAGAATATGAATTTTCTACGAAAAAAAGACAAATTTTCAACAAAAAATAGAATAGTTTAATTTTGAGTTAGAGGAAAAGTTTTTAATCAAACGAAATACATTTTCAACGAAATAGTTAAATTTTTAACCAAAGAAATGTAATTTTCAACCTAGAAGATGAATTTTCCACACAAAAAGACCAATTTTCAACAAAATAGATAAATTTTTAACTAGAAAATATAAATTTTCAACAAAAAATAGAATAGTTTAATTTTAAACTAGAGAAATTAAGTTGTTGACAAAAAAATTTCAACGAAATAGCTAAATTTTCAACCAAAGAAATGGAATTTTAACCGAAACATTAATTTTCTACCTAGAAGATTAATTTTCCATACGCAAAAAAAAAACAATTTTCAATAAAATAGATAAATTTTCAACTAACAAAGATAAATGTTCAACAAAAAATAGAATTGTTTAATTTTAACTTAGAGAAATGAAGTTTCTAACCAGATAAAATAAATTTGCAACGAAATAGTTAAGTTTTTGATTAAAAAAAATGCAATTTTAACAGAAAAATTTGAAAATTTATCTTTTTTAGTTAAAAATTCATCTATTTGGTTGAAAATTGATCTTTTTGTGTATGGAATATTTATCATCTAGGTAGAAAATTAATCTTTCGTTTAAAATTCAATTTCTTTGGTTAAAAATTTAACTACCCTATATTTGAAATTTTTTTTTCGTTGAAAATTTATTTGATTTGGTTAAAAACATCATTTTTCTAACTTGAAATAGAACTATTCTATTTTTTTTTAATTGGTATTTTTTGTGTATGGACAATTCATCTTCTAGGTTGAAATTTCTGTTCAAAATTAAAATATTTGTTTGAAAATTAATGTATATTGCTGAAAATTAATCTTTCGGTAAAAATTTCATATTTTTCTAGTTAAAAATTTAAACTATTTCGTTGCAAAATTATTTTATTTGGTTAAAAACTTCATTTCTCCAAGTTAAAATTAAACAATTCTATTTTTTGTTGAAAATGTATATTTTTTTATTTAAATATTCATCTATTTTGTTAAAAAATTGTTTCTACCAAAAAATAATTTAAAAAAAAAATACATTAAATTTCAACCCAATATTTTAATTTTCAACAGAATTTTCTACCTAGAAGATGAATTTTCCACACAAAAAAAAAAGAAATTTTTAACTAAAAAAGAAATTTTTAACTAAAAAAGATAAATTTTCAACATGAAATAGAATAGTTCAACTTTAAGTTAGAAAAATAAGTGTTTAACCAAATAAAATAATTTGTCAACGAAATAGTAACATTTTTAACAAGAAAAATATGAAATTTTAACCGAAATAGTAATTTTCAACAATATAACATTCATTTTCAACCAAATATTTTAATTTTTAACAGTAATTTCAACCTACAAGATGAATTGTCCACACACAAAAAAGATAAATTAAAAAAAATTGAATAGTTTAATTTCAAGTTATAAAAATGAATTTTTTCACAAAATCAAATAAATTTTCAACGAAAACCAACTTTCAAATATATGGTAGTTAAATTTTTAACAAAAAAAAACTAAATTTTAACCGAAAGATTAATTTTCTACCTAGATGATGAATATTCCACACACAAAAAGACCAATTTTCAATAAAATAGATAAATTATTAAATAAAAAAGATAAATTTTCAAGAAAAAATGTAATAGTTTAATTTGAAGTTAGAGAAATGAAGTTTTTAACCAAATAAAATAAACTTGTAACGAAATAGTTAAAATTTTAACTAAACAAATGAAATTTTAACTGAAAGATGAATTTTCTACCAAAAATAATAATTTTTAACGAAACACATTAATTTTCAACCAAATATTTTTAATGAATGATGAATTTTTAACTAAAACAGATACATTTTTGAACAAAGAATATAATAGTTTAACTTTACGTTAGAGAAATAAGTTTTTAACCAAATAAAACAAATTTTTAAAGAAATAGTTAAATTTTTAACCAAACAAATTAATTTTCTACCGAAAAGATTGAATCGCTATAAAAAAATGTAGTTAAACCTTTAGTTACAAAAATTAATTTTCAATATTTTTAACCAAATATTTTCATTTTTAATGGAATTTTTAATCTGATATTTGAATTTTTAACCAAAAATGTGAATTAGTCACTAAGAGATTTTTATTATACCACAAACATAGAATAGTTAAATTTTCATTTAAAAAATAATTTAAAACCTTTTTTTTATAAAGTCTTATAAAAAATTCGAATCAAATTCAAATAGCTGAATATAATTCTATCTTCATGAATATTTCAGCCGGAAATACCTTGAAAATCAATTTTTTTTTTAATGTTAAAAAAACATTAAAAACTCATATTTTGGCAATGAAAAAAAAAATAATCTGCAAATTTTAAAGAATTGTGAGTGGAAAAAATTGTTTTATTCATACTGAATTTAACTAGTGTAAATCATATACAACATTCTAAAAGCATATAAGATTTTCTGTAAAATCCATAACAAAATGTTAGAAAGTAAACCAAATTCTTTCTAAAAGAAAAAAGGATAATGAAAGCCCGCGTAGCGCGCACAATGTTCTAGTAATCTAGTTCAATAAAATTCAGAAATAAGTATAAACCTGAATTTAATAATGGCTAACTCTCAGATTCTCGGTTTTAATTTATTGAAACCGAAAGTTTGCAGTGATCTTTTCATTTGAAAAAGTGATTAAAATTGTGAATTAAAAGTTAATAAAATTCAAAAATAGGTATAAACCTGAATTGAATAATAGTTAACCCTCGGATTCTCGGTCTTAATTAATTGAAACCGAAAGCGATCTTTTCATTTGAAAAAGTGATTAAAAAGGACTGAAAGGAATGAAAAAAAGGAATAAGAAGCAGAAAATTGTAAAATACCAATAATAAATAATAGTAAAAAGTAACAGTGAATCCAAAATAAAATCTTACCTGAATTTCACACAAGTAAACGGGCTCCATCAGTCTTGGGGCTGCGGTGAGGAGACACGCGTAGAGACAACGTCTCGTCGTGGGGATAATTTGTCCACCTCCTCTGTGTATCGCGTCAGCGTGTAACGTGACGTCGTAGATGTTGAAACGGACTCCTCTCAAGTTCTCTTCAGAGAGGACACCCTGTAAAACAAGAATCGTTAATACAAATTCTAGATATCAAGCCTTAAAATCGTCAGTTTAAAAACTCTTTTCAATTTCAATTTACCTCTTTCGCTGCCCACTGGAATCCAGCGACGACAGAGTCCTTAATTTCATTAAGATATTGCACTCCCTTGGTACAATCGACGAGAATATTCGGTCCGGTACCATCGGGACCGAAGCACCAGATTTTCCTAGCTTCTGTTAGATCGTAATCGTACTTGTCACAGAGGTAGCGAGCACGTACCTTAAAGTCATCTCGTGGATTGACGTCACCCTGCAATTTAAAAAATCACTATTTAAAAACATGAGGCAAAGAATTAGGGATAAATCATTTTTTCTTAATTTTCCGTTATTAGCTTCGGAAAACGTCAGTTGGCCGTTCTTAATGTCTCTCATTAATATTCAGAACAGGTCTGTGAAGAACAATCATCATTTGAAAAAAAAGAAAGGAAAAGCGATCGCAGGGGTCACAGTGTGAAAGAAGCTCAAAAGCAGAGAAATGAGGTATTTTTTCACGAAAAGTGAAAAATAGGATATAAATAGGAAAAATTTGATATAGAAGATGATCAGAGTTAGGATTTTTTTTAAATCTATTAATTTGCCAATAGTTTTCCAAAGAATCGACTTTTTCAACATTTTTGTCATATGGAATGAAATGTTTATTTATTAAATTCTCATGTTTAATTCAACGTTCAATTTTCTTCAATGTTCAACAATAGAATTTTCAACTTGAAGACTTTACGATCAATTTTCTTCAATTTTAAACAATAGAACTTTTATTACTTGAAAATTTAATTGGCATTTTTTTCAAGATTAAAATTCAAATTTTTTTCAAGTTTCAACACTTTAGAATTCAATTAGCAATTATCTTTAATTTTTAACCATTGAATTTTCTATTACTGAAAAGTAAATTTTATTACATTTTCAATAGTGGAAAAATCACTATTTGGTTCAATTTTCTATAACCGAATTTTCAATTATCTTAAATTTTAAACAATTGAATTTTCGAGTGTACAAAATTTAATAAAATTCATTTTTCAACTGTTAAAAATTGAGTTTTCTTCAAGTTTAAACGACTGAAAGTTCAATTTTATGAAATTTTCAACAGTGGAAAATTCAATTTTCGATTTCCTTCAATGATCAATTTTCTTCACTTTTCAACAGTTTAAAATTTAATTTTGCTCAAATAGTCAACAACTGAATATCCAATTGTAAAAAATTCAAGAAAATTAAATTTTCAACGGTTAATAATTTAATTTTTAATTTTCTTCAAGTTTTAACAGTTGAAAATTCAATTTTATTAAATTTTCAACAGTGCAAAATTCAATTTCTCGATTTCCTTTACTTTTCAACAGTTTAAAATTTAAGTTTTGACTTGGTTCAGTTGTCAAGAATTGATTTTTCAGCTGCAAAAAATTCAAGAAAATGGAATTTTCAACTGTACAAAATTTCAAGAAATTTTAACTAACTGTTAAAATTGTAATTTTCTTCAAGTTTTAACAGTTGAAAATTCAATTTTATTAAATTTTCAACAGTGAAAAATTCAATTGTTGATTACCTTTAATGATCAATTTTCTTCAGTTTTCATCAGTTTAAAATTTAAGTTTTTTATTTGGTTTAATTGTCAACAATTGAATTTTAAAACTGTAAAAATATTCAAGAAAAGTGTATATTCATCTGTACAAATCTCAAGAAATTAAATTTTTAGCTGTACAAAATTCAAGTTCCAACAGTTAAAAATATAATTTTCAATTTCCTTTAATGCTAATTTTCTTCAATTTTTAACAATTGAATTTTAAATAATTGAATTTGAAACAAAATTCAAGAAAACTGAATTTTCAAATGTTAAAAATTCAAATGTTGACATTTTTTTAAAATAGATAAAAAAAAATTTTTCAAATAGATAATTGAATTTTTTCACAGTTGAGAATTCAATTGCAGCAAATAAAAGAAAATGTAATTGAATAAACAAGCATGTCAAACCATAAAGAAAAATTTCGACAAAAGCTGATTCTTTTATTTTCCAAACGTGGTGCCATTAGCAAATAATATTTGACCAATTAGGAGTCTTCCAACGGATTCTCAAGAAAGAATTAATAAGATATGAACCAAAATTCCAACTCGGATCATCTCCTTGTTTAGTCGTTGGAAATTCAATCAATTCGATATAAAAAAGGCCTACAATCAAATTGGTTAAATAAACAATTTTTAGATTCTTTAAAATCATTCAAATAATCAAAAATATTTTCTCTTTTAAAAAATACCGTCATTAATAATTAAATCATGATACTTTTCCGCCCGAAAAGTGATTTTAGCCGAGTTTTATTCAAAACCCAAATAATTTAGTTCGAAATCGATCAAGTAAACATTTGCCAATTTCTTGTTGATAAGATTTCAAAATAAAATTTAAGACCTAAGAGTCCCGAGTTGAAGTAATGAAATTTTGATTCCCATTTTCTTGAGACTGAATACAAATAGGTTTATTATTAATAGCTAAGTCTTTAGTAAATTTCAAGCAAATAAAAGTTAAAATTTTACGATTCAAACTACTTTTGGTCCGAAATTTCTCGCCTGATAAAAAAATTTTATTCTCAAATGTACTATATCTAAAGATGAAAGAGAAAGTTTGTCGAGAACAGAGGCAAAAGGGGAACTATTAAAAAAAAAAAAGGGAAAAGACTGTGAACCCTGGTATTGACTTTAAAAAAGCAACATAAAGAAAAAAATGAAACGTACATTGTCGATATCTTCGGGGAGACCATCAGGCATAGGTTCGGCCTTCATGAAGAGACGGTTGTGTTTGTTGGGAGACTTGGACAAGCACATTTGATCGGATATTTCGGAAACGGTTTCTCTGTACGATACAACGGGGTCAGACTTCTTGATTGGTATACACGCGTGGTCCTCTTCAAGATCCTTCAGACAAATCTCAAGATGGAGTTCTCCAGCTCCAGCAATAATGTGTTCTCCAGACTCTTCGATGATACACTGAACCATAGGATCAGATTTGGCCAAACGCTTCAATCCTGCAACAAAAACCCATTTATTCAGAGTCGTTCATTTTTAAAATACAAATTTAATTATAGATTCAGTAATATCAGGTTGTCAACGATAATCACGGTTACTCATAACCCAGTGCTCAAAAAGAGATTTCATCATATTGAATAAGGTCTATAGAATTAGGATGAGAAAGGAATTTCAAAAATATATTTACCTTCTACCAACTTGGGCAAGTCAGCTGGATTTTTGGGCTCGACGGCTACACGCACGACAGGTGAGACGGAGAATTTCATGACCTTCATGTTGTGCGCATCCTTAAAGGTGGTGATGGTACCAGTCTTGACTAAGAATTGATCGACTCCAACGAGACCGCAGATGTTACCTGTAAAGAAAAATCTTGGTTTATTTCTGTAATTAAATAAACAAACTTTAAAATCTTAGTTTATGAAAATCAGTTCTGTTTAAATGTCTTTCATTTAATTCAGTACAGGTCTGTGTAAACTCATCATATAAGAATCTAAAACCAGGCCTCACAACAGTCCCTATAGGATAAAATATAGGGAACAAAGGGTACTTTTCGTCACGCTCATAGGGTACTTTTTTCGCGCTCATAAGGTAAAAAATCCAGGATAAATTTATATGACTTCAAAAAAATTCCATTCATTTCCGTAAAATTTGAATGAATTTAGAAGAATTCAAGATAAACGAGAAGAATTCGATGAAATGCATAGAAATTCAAGGTGAGTTAAACAAAAATTCAAATGAATTGAAAACAATTTTAAAATATGTAGAAACTTTTATGAATTCAGTAACTTAGAAACTAGCTTAGAAAAATTCAAGGGAATTCAGGGTGAATTTCAAAAAATAATTTCAAATCTTTGAAAGCCTACTAATTTCTAACTAAAAAAAATGACTAATGACTAGAAAACAATTAGAAAAAATTAAAATGAATTGGAAAAAGTTTGGAAAATCGAAAAAAATCCACTTATGGCTGTAAAATTTGAGTGAATTTAGAGGAATTTAAGATAAATAAGAAGAATTCGATGAAATGCATAGAAATTCAAAATGAGTTAAACAAAAATTCAAATGAATTGAAAACAATTTTAAAATATGTAGAAACTTTTATGAGTTCAGCAACTTTGAAATTAGCTTAGAAAAATTCAAGGGAATTCAAAAGAATTTTATGAAATGCCTAAGAATTCAAGGTGAGGTTAAAAGACTTCAGGATCAATTAAATAAATACTTCAATTTTTTTAATCTATTAATTGAGTAAATTTAGAATAATTCAAGTGAAGTTAAAAATTCAAGGGAATTCAGGGTGAATTTCAAACAATATGTTCAAATCTTTGAAACCCTACTAACTTTTAACTAAAAAAATGACGACTACAAAACAATTCGAAAAAATTCAAATGAATTGGAAAAAGTTTGAAAAATCGAAAAAATGCACTAATTTCTGTAAAATTTGAATGAATTTAGAAGAATTCAAGATAAACGAGAAGAATTCGATGAAATTCATAAAAACTTAAGGTGAATTAAACAAAAATTCAAATGAATTTAAAATAATTTTAAAATATGTAGAAACTTTTATGAATTCAGAACTTTGAAATTAGCTTCGAAAAATTCAAGGGAATTCAGGGTGAATTTCAAAAAATAATTACAAATATTTGAAACCCTACTAAATTCTAACTAAAAAAATTACTAACGACTATAAAAACAATTCGAAAAAATTCACATGAATTGGAAAGTTTGAAAAATCGAAAAAATCAACTTATTTCTGTAAAACTTGAGTGAATTTAGAGGAATTTAAGATAAACGAGAAGAATTCGATGAAGTTCATAAAAATTCAAGGTGAATTAAACAAAAATTCAAATGAATTGAAAACAATTTTAAAATATGTAGAAACTTTTATGAATTCAGCAACTTTGAAATTAGCTTAGAAAAATTCAAGGGAATCCAAGAAAAATTTTATGAAATGCCTAAGAAGTCAAGGTGAGGTTAAAAGACTTCAGGATCAATTAAATAAATACTTAAAATTTTTTTTTTTTTAATCTATTAATTGAGTAAATTTGGAATAATTCAAGTGAAGTGAAAAATTCAAGGGAATTCAGGGTGAATTTCGAAAAATAATTTCAAATCTTTGAAACCCTACTAATTCCGAACTAAAAAAATGACTAATGACTTCAAAACAATTCGAAAAAATTCGAATGACTTGGAAAAAGTTTGAAAACCCGAATAAATTCACTTATTTCTGTAAAATTTGAGTGAATTTAGAGGAATTTAAGGGAAACAAGAAGAATTCGATGAAGTGCATAAAAATTGAAGGTGAATTTAAAAAAAAATTTAAGAGATTTCAAAAGAATTTGATGAAATGCCAAAAAATGTAAGGTGACTTTTAATGACTTCAAGATGAATTGAACAAAAACTTTTTAAAAATCCATTGACCTAAGTAAAATTGAGTGCACCTAGAAAAATTTAGAAGGATTTAAAAGAATTCAGGATAAATTAACAAGAATTCGGGGCGAATTATAAAAAATATTGGAAAATCTCTTTAAATCTTTGAAACCCTACGAAATCCCTGACTTCTTGTGAATAAATTCTTTGAAATCCATTAAAATATGCAAGTCCCTTGAAATTCTTTAAATCTCTTGGAAATGCCTTGAAATCTTTTAAAATACCTTAAAATATTTAAAAGTCTTTGAAAACCCTTCAAGCTATTGAAATAAACAAAAAATTTCTGAGAATCGTTAAAATTTCCCAAATATTTCCAATCATTTGAATCTTTTAAAATCTTTTGAAACTTTTTGAAGCTCTTGAAAATGCATGGGAATCTTGAAATACCCTAAAATATTTAAAATCCTAGTAAACTGCTGAAATAAATTAACAATTTCTTCATAATCTTGAATATTTCTAACCCCTGAAAATCTGTTGAAATACCTTGAAATTTTTTAAAGATCTAGAAAATGCCAAGGAATTTGAAAAAATCCTTAAAATGTTTCAAATCCTTTCGTCATTTTACCAATTAATCCGCAGAACCAATTATACAAAAACTTTTTAAAAAATCAATTGAATTATGTAGAATTGAGTAAATTTATAAGAATTCAAATGAATAAATTTTTTTAAAAGAATTTCAAAGAATTCAGGATAAACTGATAAGAATTCGGTGTGAAATCCAAAAAATAATGTTAAATCTCTTCAAATCTTTAAAACCCTACGAAATAACTCACTTTTCTTGAATAAATTATTTAAAATCCACTAAAATATTATTGAATCTCTAAAAATTATTGAAATCAATAAAAAATTCCTTGGAATCTTTTCAAGATTTCATAAAATATTTCAAATCCTTTGGAATCCCACTAAACTACTACTAATCTATTACAAATTTCTCGGAATTTTTAAAAACAATGTGAAATATATCAAAAGTATTCAAGACAATTCAGAAATAGGTACAGATCTGAATTAAATAGTGATTAACCCATGAGTTAATTTATTGATAGAAAAGTGATTAATGTGATATTTTCATTTCAAAAAAGTGAATAAAAAATGATCTGAGAAAAAAGTGACAGTCCTGATTATTTGTTTACTGTTAATTCTTACAGGAATATCTGTCAGAACCCTAATTGCAGAAATAATAAGGAATAAGCTAAAGACTAAAAATAGGGAAACCTTGAGGCCTGGTGAATAAGAGAATGTAAATATAAAAAAATTAAGTAAAAATCCGAATTAATTAAAAGAATCTTACCGGAAGGAACATCTTCAATAGCTTCAACATAACGCCCCATCATCAAGATGGTTCTCTGAATAGCCTTCTCGTACAAATCTTCCTTCTTTCCAGGCGTGAAATTGGGTCCCATGATACGTGCCTTCATACCAGTCGACACTTTTCCAGAGAAAACACGACCGAAAGCGTAGAAACGACCTTTGTCGGAAGTCGGTACCATTTTGGAGATGTACATCATCAATGGTCCATTAGGATCACAAGTCTAAAATAAAAAAAAAGATACAAAACATTAAAATTTACTCTAAATGCCGCGTACAAGTAGTTCTGGTTTGGAAAAATATCAGTTGGCCGTTCTTACTGTCTCTCATTAATATTCAGAACAGGTCTGTGAAGAACAATCATCATGTAAGAAAACGAAAATGTCTGGGGACTTTGTTTTTATAATCAGGGTAGGCGCTAAAATGCAAGAATTTTTTTTACCGTGATTTAAAGTAATCAAAACGAAACTACAAATTAAGTTGGTCAAAAAGGAACTTTTTTGAACTTGAAAAATTAAAAATAAATTCCACTTTCCAATTCAGGAAATAATGTCCTGTTTTTTGGCTCAATAAAATTTTTTAAAAAATTCTCCTACAACTCAAAATAAGCTTTTAACACAGTAAAAATGTTTTAAAAAAGGTTCTTTAAATTAAGAAAAAAAAAAAAGAAAAGTCAATATGAAAAAAATGAAGAATTTTAAAACGCACCATCATAAATAATTAAATCATAATAGTTTAAAGAAATGTAAACTTTTTGTTTGATCACAGCGCAGGAGCTCAAAATAGGGGAAATAGGGTGGTTTGCTCACGAAAAAGGGGAAAATAGGGGAAAGATGAAACATTTATTTTCACATGTCGAAAAGAACAAACAATCTTTTTGTAAGACATGTTACATTTTTAAATAATTTTCAAGGATTTCTGCCATAAAAGATTTATTTTTAAAAATTGGATGTACTTAGATCGTTGGAAATCCATCCAGAGTGATATAAAAAGGTCAGAGAAAAAATAAAATTAGTTAAATAAAAACTTTTGATATGCTTAACATCGTTCTCATAGATATTTCTTTCCAAGATTTGTCATTTCATCCTTACTATAATTAATACTTTCAAAGTAAATTAAAAAAAAATTGAAATCGGTTAAGATCTTCCGTACCCTTTCTTAAATTTAAAATAATTTATTTTTAATTAAAAAAAAATGTGCCTTATTTAAAATTTTTTGAAAATATAGGAAAACATATTTTTTGGATTGATTCGAACTTGAAATTGCGTCAGCTCGAAAGAAAGATGTTATTTCTTTCATAAAAAAAAACACATGTTTTTGCATATTTTAAAAAAAATTGTAGGGCGAAAAAATTATTTTTAAATTTCACAATTTCAAATTTTCAACAAATAAGATAATTTTTGAACAAAATAGTTGAATTGTTGAATTTAAAACATCAGTTTTTAACCAAAAATCGAAGTTATATTTTCGTTTAAAAAAAATAATTTTCAATTGAAAAAACAGAATTTTCTCCTAAATTGTTGAATTTTGAAGCCTGAAAGAAGAATTTTCTACAATGCAAGTTGATTTTTCAACACAAAAATATGAATTTTCAATTAAAAAGTTAATTTTCAACCAAAAATTAAAACTTTTAGTTAAAAAAACTAGTTTTTTAACAAAGAAGAAGAACTTTAACTAAAATTATGAATTTTTAATCAAAAAATGAATTTTTAACTTAGTAGTTCAGAATTCGACTAATTAGTTGAATTCTCTACCAAACTGTCCAATTTTCGAGAGAGAACTCAAATTTTCTACAAAACAGTTGAACCTTTAATTCGAAAACACGAATTTTCAACAAGAGTTGAATTTTCAAACAAATAAGATTTTTTAGTCAATAAAGAAAAAAAATGCATTCCAAGTGTCGAATTTGAAAGCAAAAAACATTAATTTTTTACGAAAAGGACGATTTTTTAACAAATTACATAAATTTTTAATCGAATATTTGAATTTTAAAAACAAAAAAGATCAATTTTGAACCAAAATGTAATTGCTACATTTTCATTTGAAAAAACTAATTCTCAAATGAAAAAACCAATTTTCTACAATATTATTAAATTTTTGAATAAAAAAATAAAAAGAACTTTCGACAATATAGTTGAATATTGAAATCAAAAATATAAGCTTTCAATACAAAAAATAATTTTCAATAAAAAATTGCAATTTTCAGTTTAAAAAAATGAATCTTTAACAAAGTAGTTTGATTTTCAACCAAAAAGACAGTTTTTTAACAAAATAAATATATTTTCAACCAAATAGTTAACTTTTCAACCAATTTTCTTTAAAGAAAAAAGGGGAAACTAAGAAAAAAGGGGAAGACTGTGCACCCTGCCATTAATAAACTTAGAATATTAGATTTTTAAGTACTAAATATTGTACATTTCAAAGCAAAAGTGTTTAAATTCTGATACTTTTTCCATAAAATAATTAGAATTATATTTTGTAACAATTCCAATTTAATATTAGTAAAAAAAACCCTTCTGCCTCGGGTTTTCACATTCTTAACATGTTTTATGTTTCAGATTCAAACGTTTTTTCAAATCTTTATGTTATTTATAATTATTTTATTTGTTTCAACATTATGCAGATTCATTTTATTACTTTCATTATTATTAATAAATTAATATTTTGGATTTGAATTTATAGAAGTTAAATTAGTTATAATTAATAATTCTGTAATTCATATTCTAGTGTTGAATATAGAAAAATTTCCAGATTTGAAACTAACACTGGTTATTTTAGTTCTTGCAGGACGACTGAAAAATCCCGAAAAATAAAATTCTCGAACAGTTTATGATATTATCGAATTCGAAAATTCCTAAATTGTAAAATATCTGAACTAGAAAAAACCCGTATTTAAATAATTGTATTTCAATAGATATTTTTATTTATTAAAAATACAATATTAAAATATTTTTATGTTAGACATTTTTTTTACTGTTGAAGCTTTTTAAAATAGTGTCTAAATTTAAAAGAACAATGGCAGTATGAAAATGGTATAAAATATAAATTTTTAAACATGTGGGCCGCAAACAAACAAAAAATTCCCCTAAATTTTCAGCTAAACTAATAAATAAGATTTTCCAGACAAAATCCTACAGTATTCAATTCGAAGTTTCTTTCTAACAATTTTTAAAACTTAATAAACTAAGTTTTGTGGACATTTCTTGTAATTTTTTAAAAATACCACGCACGTTTCCAACCGAAACTTTTTATTCAGATATATATTTTATTCAACTATTGTTGTTTTAAATTCACACAATAATTTTAAAAAACATTGAAAATTAAAAAAGATTTTTCAGAGAATACATTTTTATTCACAGTTAATCGACTTGGGTCTTGGATCGTTTTACTACTAAAACTGTTAAATTTCGAACACTTAAAACTTTGAATTGTTCAAGCCATTATCATTTTTATTTCAAAATGAACGATTAGAAATTAAGACTGAAAAATAACAATTCTGAAAAGTGACATTAGAAGTGATTGCAAAGCCTATCCCACTTTTTTTCTAATTCCCGGTAAAAAATTCATGCTTTTCCTGTTTTCCCGACCAAGCAGCTAACCCTGTAAATTAAAAAATTCCAAATTACCTTGATACCAATGGCAGCCTCATCATCATGAGGTCCCTCATACAGCATCTCCATTCTGTACTTTTGTGCGGTCACAGGCGATGGGAGATGAATGGCTATCATCTGAAGTAAAGCTTCACCAGCGGGCAACCAAGTTCTCATGACAACCTAGCAAACAAAAAATTTCTATTAGCCCATCGCAAATTTAATCAAAGCATCTTAATAATAATTTCTAATTTGCTTCAGTCATGTTCAAAACCTCGCTCACAACGGTTCAGAAGAGGTGTCAGAAAATATTTAGAACATTCATCATTTGGATGAGTCATTCACTAGAGATAAAAAGAAAGGAACTAAAAGTACCTTCAAAAGTGCTTTACCATCCTTATCCTTGTCTTCTGGTTTCAAGGTGATGCCCAACTTCTGGAGAAGAGAATCGGCTTCATCCTTCTTGTAGTTCATGATACAATCGAACACCTGCGCAAAAACAAAAGAGTATTAGACCAAAATAAAATTTAATTAATATCTACAAGTAATCTTTAAATTTAATGATTTTATTGTGGATTCAATGCCGTAGCTCTCCACTATCGAACATAAAGATAGAGGTTCAGTGGCAACCGTTAAACATTGTTTCCAGTTTTATTCTCCTTCTGTTAACGCACTGTCAACACTGTCCACGTGCTTTCATCAGTTTAAAAAACCGATAAACTCACTGCAGAGTGACGCTATTGTGCCAGAAGGATAGAAAATAAGGGTTTTTTGTCTTGTTCTTCGTTTAAAATGGTCTCACCTTGTAAATTGGGTCCAAAACGTACATGCAGAATGAACGCTTGTTATCAGCCTCCTTCTGCTTGCTCCACTTCTTTGTCTTGGCGTTGAAAAATGACTCTCCCCAGAGTCTGTTCATTAGTTTGACCGTATCGATCTTGAACTTCTCGGCGTACATTTCAGAGAACTGTTTTAGTGTGAAGGCCCATCCGTGAAGACCTGAACCGAAACCGACGGATCCTTTGCTGGGATCAACCTACAAAAAAAATAAACAAAGTGTTATCTCAAGACATCTGAATTTCATATTGATATACTCATATTTAATATTATTTCTTAAAATATATTCAGACTTCACATCCGAAAATGTTCTCAAAACAGGGTAAATAGGGTTATTTCTCACGAAAATAGAATAAATTCTTTTAAATAATTTTAATGTAGTTACTATGTTGAATTCAATATGAAAAGCTAATCTTCAACAAAAAAGTTAAGATTCAACCAAAGAACTGAATTTTAAGAGAAAAAAAAATCAATTTTCTACCAAAAGCCGAAAATTCAAACAAAAGCGCCTTACATATTCAGTTTAAGGTCGTTATGGCAAAAATGAGGTTTCATGAAAAAAAAATATTCTTTAAATTTAAGATTCGAAATGATATTAACAATCATGTATCAATCATGTCTTATAAAAGAAACATGATTTTTTTTCTTTAAAAAGTTTAAAACTTAACAAAAAAATTTTAACAATAGTTTTTGTAATCGAATTTTCTCGAACTGCCGACTTCTCACCAATTTCTTAAAAAAATGGTTGTATTTTAATAAATCATACCTTATTTTCCCCATGATAACATTTCCTACAATTTTGTACATCTACAACTAAACAGCTGAATTTTCAAACCAAAAAGATACATTTTTAGACATTTTCGACCAGAAAACACGTCTCTAAAAAAACTGATTTTTCAACAAAATAATTCAATTGTCAGCAAAATAATTGCATTTTTAACCAAGAAGATTAATTTTCTACCAAATAGTTAAATTTTCAACTGAAGAAGATAAATTCTTAAAAAAGAATAATAATTTTCTAAAAAACAACGAATATTTAGCAAAATACATACACATCTAACTAAAAAGATGAATTATTAACTAAAATAACGAATCTTTAATTAAAACAGTTGAATTAGCAATTAAAAAAATTAATTTTCAATCAAACAAAAAAGAATTTCCAACAAAAAAGAATTTAATTTATGATCATAAACTAGAATAGTTAAATTTTTAGTTGAAAAAAAATTAATTTTCAACCAAAGAAAAAAAAACTAATAATAATTTATATAAAAACAGTTGAATTTAATCAAATATTAATTTAACAAAGTATTAAAATTGTTACAAAAGTAGTTGGAATTTTTCAATTACAAAAGATGAGTTTTCAATCAAAAATAAGTTACATTTTTAGTATAAAAAATTAATCTTCAATTTGAAAAAACGAGTTTTCAACAAAATAATTAAACCTTTAACCAAAAAAATTTATTTTCAACTTAAATAATGAATCTTTAACTGGAATAGTTTAATTTTAGACTAAAGAGATCAACTTTCACCTAATATTTTAATTTTTGACCAAAAACAGTTGATTTAACAACAAAAAAGACGAATTTGCCACCAAAATAGTTGACTTTTCAACAAAACAATGAAACGATCTCCCAAATGGTATATTTTTAACAAATTAGTTCAATTTTTACACAAGTTATTGAATTTTTAATTAGAGAAGATAAGTTTTCAAAAAAAATTGAATACCTACATTTTCAGTCAATAAAATAATTTTCAACCCAAAAAACAAAACGAATTTTCAACAAAATAATTTGGCTTTTAACCAAAGAAATTAATTTTCAACTACAGTGATTAATCTTTACATGGATTAGTTAAATTTAAGTTGAGGAAATTAATTTTCAGACTAAAGGTATACATTTCCAACTAATATTTTAATTTTGAACCAAAAACAGTTGAATTTGACGCGAAAAGACGAATTTTCTATTAGAGTAATTTAATTTTCAACAAAATTATGAAATCTTCACCCAAATGCTAGAATTCTTAATAATGTAGTTCAATTTTTAAACAAGTAATTGAATTTTTAATGAGAGAGGATGAGTTTTCAACAGAAAATGGAATAGCTACATTTTTAATATAAAAAAAAATAATTTTCCAACCAAGAAAAAAAAACGTTTTCAACCAAATAATTCAACTTTCAACCAAAGAATTTTCTAATATTTCATTTTTGAACTGAAAACAGTTGAATTTAACGAAAAAAGACGAATTTTCTACTGAAATAAACAAATCTTTAACCAAGTAATAGAATTTTTAACCAAATGAGATGAAAGCTGAACTAAACGTAGAATAGTATATACTATGCACTCAAAAAAAATTAACTTTCACCGAAAAATAGTTGGATTTTCTGATTAGGTTCTAGAAATTCAGCTCCCATTTAGGCGAAGAAGGCAAAAATTCAAGTCTCTTGAAAGCAGGGGCTCGGTCTTTGTATTTCCCCTAAATTTGTGCAAAGAAATGTTTCAATTAAATGTCAAATTATCGATAACTGCAATTTGGTGATTGTGAATTCTCTTTTGTTAAAGCTCTTTCGGCTTTAACGAAAACATTCTCATCACGCACCTCGCGCGTCGCACTCGATTTTGTCCAAAATACGAAATTTTCTACATTATATGTTCAACATTATTATATCAAATGTATATTACATTCATTTCTGTACGTCGGCCTGTGATTTCTTATTTAGATATCGCAAAATAAAGTGCAAATTGTGTTTATCATGATTACTTTAATATTTGTTTCTGATTTTGCATTTAATTTTATCCTCAGCTACCGTGAAAATTTTATATAATTTCAATAAATTTATATTATTACAATTTAGAATATGCATTGATATTAAAAACAGACTTATTTTCCTTGTCTTAAAAAAAAGTTAGCATTTTATAAAAAAAAAACAATTTTGTTATTTTTCCAAAATGTTAATTTTTTAATTTTAAATGTATTTTTATAACAAATTTGTAGCTCTTTTCTGAGTGAACAACTTTTGTCTATTACATTTTTCGTGGTTTGTGTCATCTGTCCAAAAATTTAATTTATTCTTGAACCAGGGGTTTAAAAATGAAACAAAAACTACGCTCATATTTTTTTTGTATCTTGTACAGTTTTACCGCAAAATAGAATTTTTCATTTTTTTCTGTGCTTTGAATTTTCAATTTTTCAAGAAAATTAAACAAAGTATTAGAACAATATTATAGAGGGTTCAAAAAGAAACATTTTTCTTTCGACTTTTCCTTATATCGTGCGTTGCTTTGCTTAAAATGTTCATTTTCGTTTTTTTGAGAATTTTGTACTAAAAAAACTAAAAATCTACACAGAGATATTGTAAAAATCTGTTTTTAGACTCAGGGAGAGAAGAGTGTGAAGTCTGCACATATTTTCGATTATTACGTAAAATATATTCCGCATATACTTACGCGAACTTCGCCCATCGGTCCATCGTCATCGGAATACGTGGCAATAATAACGTTCACGTTCTCAACAATACGTTGGAAAGTCTGATAAAGATCCTCACTTTCCAACTGAAGTTCAAGAAGCGCACGGTCCATTTTGTTCATGAACAAGACTGGCTTGATACGCTCGGCAATAGCCTGACGTAAAACAGTTTCCGTCTGTACACATACTCCTGCAAACACAAACAAAAAATCCCTTTTTAGTACTTCAGTTTAAATTTTACGACAAACAAAAATAGTTTCCAATTCGCAAAGTGTCAGTTGGCCGTTCTTACTGTCTCTCATTAATATTCAGAACAGGTCTGTGAAGAACAATCATCATGTAAGGGAAATAATTCGGAAAAGTTATAAAATATCAATTATTAATCAAGTTTATTAATTTATTAACATACCAGAAACACAGTCGACAACAACGAGAGCTCCGTCTGTGACACGAAGGGCGGCTGTGACTTCACTCGAGAAATCAACGTGTCCAGGTGAATCAATCAAGTTGATAAGGAAACCCTTCTCTTCCTTATCACGCTGATCAGGGCTTGAAATGAAGACACAGTCTTTCTCTTCGAGCTCGAAGTACATAGAAATCGCACTGAAAAAAATAAATAAACAATTAAAGAAAAGTCCATTAATCGGTCATTTAATCGGAGAATGTTATTAATTTGTAATTTGATTCAGTCATGTTCAAAACCTCGCTCACAACGGTTCAGAAGAGGTGTCAGAAAATATTTAGAACATTCATCATGTGGATAAGTAATTAACTAAATTATTTATTCAGTGACCGTTCATTGGAAAAAAAAGATTTGCAATGATTAAAAACAGAGTGTCTACCTGATGCATGATTTTAAATTCCAGGTTTCTCCTAGTCTATTTACTTTCCCGTAATTCTAAATCTGAAGTGCAACTTTTTGTCTCGAAAATCCTTTGGCCCAATTCAAAATTGGAAATTTTTGTTATTCCAACTCAAAATGATAATTTTTCTCGCAGAAAATTGAAGATTAAAAAGCTTCGTGTTCAGACAGTTTTAATTTAAAAACTCAATAATTTAATGGGAAGGAAAAATATCGACAAATAAAATACCGAAACTGAAAATTTATCAAATAAAATGTTCAACATTATGAAATACCCGACACCCGATCTAAACAATTAAAAATTGTTTTAATAATAAATAAATAAAAAATGTTTATAAAATGAAAGTATTTAATTTATTAATTTCCCAATGTTGACAATTAAAAAAATGTTTCAATAATAATATATATTTATCGAATGGAAGTACTTTATTTATTATTTTGATTTATTATATTTTATTATTAGATTAATTTTTAATCCAAAAGACGAATTTCCGATTAAAAAATATGATTTTAAAAAAGTACTTCATGTTTCAACAAAATAAAAAAAATTATACAAAGCTCACTTTTAACCAAGTTGTCGAATTTTCAGCAAAAGAAATATGAATTTTCAACCCAAAAGGACGCATTTTCTGGTAAAGTAGACAAATGTGAACTTTCGAGCAAAATAAATTCATTTTCACGCCCAAAGGATAAATTTTCCACCAAAAAGTTGCATTTTCAACCGAAAGTAATTTTCCAAAACAAAAGAATAACAATTTCCCACCAAAATAATTAAATTTCAAGCAAAAAAACAAATTTGCTGTCCAATTAGACGAATTTTCAACAAAACACAGTTGTATTTTCGACCAAAAAAGATAACTAACAAAACACTTATAATTTTCAAAACAATTCAATCGTAATACTTGCATTTTCTATCTACAAAAACGAATTTCTACCAAAAACTTCAATTATCACGTAAAAAATCAATTTTCAAGAAAAAATTCCAGTCAAATTTTTATGTAAAAAATCAATTTAAAAAAGTGTCTAAAAATAGTCAAATTTGCATAGGGTTTGGAAATTTAACTAAAATTATGAATATTAAAAAAATAACGATTTTTCAGTCAAGAGAAAAAAAGTTTATCCAAATTGTTTAACCCTCAAGCCAACGGGCGAATTTTCTAGCAGTTGAACTTTTATCCCGAAAATAGGAAACTTCAAACCATGTCGAGTTTTCAGACCAAAGATGAAGTTTAAAGTAAAAAACATCACTTTTCAGTTAAAAAATTAATTTTAAACAAACAAAAAAAAACGAATTTTCAAGAAAATAGTTCAATCCTTAACCAAAGAATATTATTTTTCAACCAAACAGTTGTATTTGTATAAAAAAAAAATTAAATTTCTGCTGAAACAGATGAATTTTGAAACCAATGATAAATGTTCAAAAAAATAGTTGAATTTTCCACAAAAAAGATTTCACATAGTTGAACTTGAAACTAATTTTCAAATCAAAGATGACTAAAAAATGGTTGAATTTTCAACAAAAGAATTAAATTTTCAACGAAGTAGTTAATTTTTTTAACTAAAATGATAAATTTTGAACAAATTTTTTTTAACAAAATCGTTCAACTTTCAACACAGAAGTTGAAGTTTCGAACCAGAAAGATTAATTTTCAACTAAAATTAGGCATTTTCAACCGAAATAGTTGAATTTTCGTCTTGTAAAATCAATTATTATTCACTTTTTAATCCTTAATGTAAAATTCAATTTTAAAAATCATTTTAATTTATATTCACAGTTGATCAACTAAAATTATCGACTTCAAACGCTTCTAATTTTTAATTTTTTAAGCCTTTAAAACTGTATATTAAAATTCTTTAAATGAAAAATGTACGCTTATAAATTAAAACCAAAAACGGAAAATTTTTAAGTAAAAGATTTTCGAAACAGTTTAATTTTCAAGCCAAAAAGATGAATGTTCAAAGAAAACAGTTGAATTTTCACAAAACAAAATTAATTTTAAACCAAAAGGTTTATTTCTTAACCAAAATAGGTAGAATCTTCAACAAAAACGTTGAATTTTCAGCCCGAAAATATTCATTTTTGTTTAATTTTCAACGGAAATAGTTGAATTTTTAATCCGAAAATATGAATTTTCAAGAAAACAATTGAACTTTTAACAAAAAAGTTATTTTCAACAAAATATTCGAAAATTAAACCGAAAAAGACGAATTTTCATCCCAAAAATATTCATTTTTAAACTAAAATGAATTCAAACTAAATACATAGTTGAATTTTCTACAGACATAGTTTAATATTCAACTCAGAAATATGAATTTTCAAACATAATTTGAAAAAGTTTTAGAAAATGCATATTTTTTTATTGAAAATTCAATTGTGTTATTTGAAAATGTAGGCTTTTAAGTTGAAAATTGAACAATGTTGAAAATTAACTATTTAGTTTGAATTAATTTTTGTTTGAAAATTAATATCTTTAGGATGAAAATTCCAAAAAATTTCATTTTTAAACAAAAATTAATTAAAACTAAATAGTTGTATTTTTCAAGAAAAAAAAATAACTTTTAACAAAAAAGTTAATTTTCAAGCCAAAAAGATGATTTTTTTTACAAAACAGTTTAATTTTCTATTGAATAAAAAATTCAATCCGAAAATATGAATTTTCAAGACAAAAATTGAAATTTTTAGAAAAAAGTTAATTTTGAACAAAAGCTTTGAATTTTGAAGCCAAAAAGAGGAATTTTCAATTTAAAAAAATAATTTCAAACCAAGCGGTTTATTTTTAACCCAAAAAACGAATTTTTAACAAAATAGTTGAATTTTCAAGCTGGAAATAATAATTTTCAAACGAAAATTAATTCAAACTAAATAGGTGTATTTTCAACATAGTTCAATTTCCAACTAAAAAGCATAAATTTTCAAATAAAACAATTGAATTTTAAATAAAAAAAATTGACTTTCAACAAAAAAAGTTAATTTTCAACAGAATATTTGAAATTTCAACCCAAAAAGATGAATTTTCGAAAAAACAAAGTGGATTTTTTAACAATAAAAATTAATTTTACACCAAGCGGTTCATTTTTTAACCCAGAGACGAATTTTTAACAAAACAGTTGAATTTTCAACCTGAAAATATTAATTTTCATCACAAAAATATTAAAATAGTAGAAAAATAGTTGGATCTTCCACCAAAATAATAGAATTATCAAAAACTTGAATTTTTCATGTCAAAAAGATGAATCTCTTACAAAACAGTTGAATATTCAACGGCAATTTTCAACTGAAAAAAAGGAATTTTCCATCCGAATATATGAATTTCCAAGGAAACAATCGAACTTTTAACAAAAAAGTTAAGTTTCAACGCAAAAAGATGAATTATCAAAAAAACGGTTGAATTAAAAAAAAAAAAAAAAATTAATTTTACACCAAGCGGTTTATGTGTTAACCCAAAAAGACGAATTTTCAACAAAATTCAACAACTATTTTGTTAAAAATTAATTTTTCTGTTGAAAATTTTATTATTTTGGTATTAAATTCAACAATTTGAGTGAGAAATTGAAGTAGTTGGTTGGAAATTCATTTTTTTTTTTCAAAAATGCATACTTTATTGTTGAAAATTCAACTGTTTTCTTTTCAATTCGTCTATTTGGGTTGAAAATTGAACGGTTTTGAATGAAATTTCAAATATTTCATGGAGAATTGATTTCTTTGTTAAAAATTAAGATTTTCGGACCGAAAATTGAATTGTGTATTTGAAAATTCATGATTTTTAGTTGAAAATTGAACAATGTTGAAATTTTAACTATTTAGTTTGAATTAATTTTTATTTGAGAATTAATATTTTCAGGATGAAAATTCAACTGTTTTGTAAAAAATTCATCTTTTCGACCTGAAAATTCAACTTTCCTGTAAAGAATTCCTTTTTTGGGTTGAAAGTTCAACGATTTTGTTGAAAATTAAGTTTTTTGCTAAAAGTAAATTTCTTTCCTTGAAAATTCAATTGTTTTATTTGAAAATTCATTCTTTTTAGTTGAAAATTGACCTATTTCCGTTGAAAATTCAATTGGTTTGTAAAAAAACAATCTTATTGGCTTGAAAATTTAACTATTTTGTTGAAGATTAATTTTTTGTTAAAAGTTCAATTATTGTTCCGAAAATTTATATTTTCAGGCTCAAAATTCATTTTTTTGGATTCAAAATTTAAAGATTTTGTTGAAAATTAACTTTTTTGTTAAAAGTCCATTTTTTTCTTGAAATTTAAATTGTTTTATTTAATTTTTTTTTTTTTAAATTGAACTATTCGCGTTGAAAATTGAACTTTATTGTGAGATATTCATCTTTTTGGCTTGAAAATTTAACTGTCTTGTAAAAAATTCATCTTTAACTATTTCCCTGGAAAATTCAACCATTTTGTAAAAAATTCATCTTTTTGGGTTGAAAATGTAACGATTTTGTTGAAAATTAAGTTTTTTGATAAAAGCCAATTTTTTCCTTGAAAATTTCATTGGCTTATTTGAAAATTCAATTGTTTCATTTGAAAAATTAATTTTTTTGTAAAAAAAAAATAACCTTTTTGCCCTAAAAACTTAACTGTCTTGTGAAAAATTCATTTTTTTGGGTTGAAAATTCAAATATTTTGCTGAAAATTAATTTTTTTGTTAAAACTTCAATTGTCCAGTCTCACAAAATCCCCGTTTTCCCGGTCCAGTGGTCTTAAAAAAATGCTCTCACTTTTTCAAGCTCGACTTTTCCTTGACTTACAATCACCCTTGTCTCTAAATCAAATTCCCGGCCAGGTAGACACCCTGATAATCGTCATTCCCCCCTTATTTACCCGATTCAAGTCACTGTAATGATTATTTTTAAGTAAAAGAGAAATACGCACGTTGACTTAATGGTAATACAACGTTCTTGTTCATCCTTTCGAGTATCAGTGAACCGTGTCTCTCCAGCCTTGGCACCAGCAATGATACCGGCTTTGGACACAAGGGAGTCGGTCAAAGTTGACTTTCCGTGATCCACATGGGCAATGACGGACATGTTTCGGATGTTCTTCTTCTTGTCCATCATCCCACGGATCTCGTCTACTGTAAAGTTCACCTGAAAAATAAAAACAAAAAACCTCTGTAAAATCCGCACAAAATCACGACATCCGTACAATTCCCAGTAAATCCACACAAAAAAAAACTTCACGGTACTTCGCATATTGTAAGAGATCTGATAATGGCGTGTCGTTATCTTTTGATTTGAGGTTATGATGAACAAAGGGAAAAAAATTCTTGCAAAATATGTTGCAAGAATAAAATTAATATCGGTGTGAAACGATACACCAATGAAATATACGTTGGGCGAGAAAGCGGAAGCAGAATATAGTTAAAAGACCATTTTTCCCATGAAACTAGTTTGTACCATATTGCATCTTCGAGTTGGTTATACAGGCGATTCTACCCGGATGTTGGATTGCACCAGGCATTCTTAATCCAGAGAAATTCTATTTCACTCCTCAAAGCAGAGAACGCGTCTCGAAGTTCCTAAGAATCGAGAAGAACTCCATACGCGTTCGCGAACCGACACCATGACACGTTGTCCCCGAATTAAATAATTACTGCAAATGTCATTGTAATTCACTCAGAGTTTTCGCGAGGCTTCAAAGAAATTCTAAAGGATTTTTGAGATCGCTTCGCACCCGGAAAATCCTGCTGGAAGGCGAAAAACCCGGGCGTGAGAAAGGTTGCGCAATTTTGGGCAATCCAGGAGTTTTCCATTTTTCGCGAGCAAGGGGCCATGAGGCGGCCGGAAATATACACATTTTCACACACCGCGCACTGCACAGATCACGATTAATGAATGACTTTCCTTCGATGGTACGTACCATTTTGGATGTTGTCCGATTTCAGTAGCCTGGTCAGAAATATACGTGCGCCAACAATGGCGGACTCCCTGGGAAAGAACAGGAGTCGAGAGGAAACGAACGCGAGCGGATGCTTTAGTTGTTAACGTACTACAGAGGGCGTTCACGTCCAACCTCCAGCCTTCGCGTGGCTGCGCGTGGCGTCGACGCGGACCTACGCGCATGCGCATCTCTCATCACGACATTGCGCCACATTCAATCGTTCGTAAATTACTGCAAAACTTGTTTTATCTTTTCTTATCATTAGTGGAATTTTCAAGCCAAAAAGATTAATTTTTTATAAAACAGTTGAATTTTTAAGCCAAAAAGATCA